>MNPL01003956.1:0-14668 GCA_002081605.1 Tropilaelaps mercedesae | reverse complement strand
TATATATATATATATATATATATATATATGTTTAGTATCTTAGATTGCCCGGATGTGCCTGCGTATCGTGCCACTTATCTGCGCGTTGGTTACCTTATACTTTTAGAACCAACTTACGTCAATTTCTATTCCACATTGTAACTTAGGTAAATCTTCATTCACAAAACCGCTACATGGTAAAACGCTTTCTACAATTCATTAACTTCCTATTGTAGCATAAATAACATTAGATTTAATAGTAAAATCATGTTTATTAAAATGTTCTGTTTCGTGTTAAATCCACCATTCTCTTTCTTAATAAAGATGATTTTCTCTTTGTAATATGTTTTGCACACAAGTCAAACCGAATTTTAAGAAACATATGGTCACGGCAGATAAAAACACCATCAATCCAGTCGTTTGATTCATATACCATGTCCTCTTCGAAGCCTGCGTTTGACATGCACTTTGAAGTTGAAAGTGTGTTCAAAATCTCACTAAGCATGCCACTATTTGACTTCACGTTTCACACTACATTTTTCCTGAAGACCTTACGCTATTGGGCTCAATGTATAAGCGTTACTACGGCGTCTGAAAATTTATAGGAAAAGAAATTTCTCTCGGATTTGATAATCCCTCATTAATTGCCTATGCGTTTTCACCATACCATCCTAAATGTCTTTTTACTGATCGGTATCGATCTTGCTTGTCGTATGCTAGAAAGTGTACCACTAGTGTTTTTATCATATTTGGAAGATCCTGTAAGTGCAAAAAAAACAGAAATAAGGCTTATAATTTCAGATTACGTTGAGCTACTGAGTAGAACAGTCATCTCAGGTAAGAATATTTCCGATCAAAACAACCATATTTCATGAAAAATCAGTTACCTTAGGTTATACTGAACTGACCAAAGTATTGAAGTGTCACTTACATTCCCCAATTTCGTACTTTAAAACTGACCACGTATAAAAATCCAGCCGAGTGAAATGCTGAAATTCTAGGTATACATGAGATAGGTATTTATTCCTAACGTTTTTTAGATATTAAAATACTTAAATAGATGACCAGTATAAATAGGAATACTACTTTAACTTAGAAAAGCAATCCGTTTGGTCCAGCTTTCGACCGGACGAAGTATACGCAACTTTTCATTCAAAATTGCAAAAATTCAAAATGCAGCTCATTCAAAATTTTCTGGCTTAGAAACGACGCTTTCGTCGACAAGCATTGTATGAAACCGCCTGAGTTGAATTTACAGCGTTAAATGAAAATACTTTCGTTGTTCATTCGATCGGCGGGACATTAGCGTCTTTAGGGGAGTGTCCTTGAGTAGAGAACTTTGAAAATCCAACCAAAATGAGGCGATTGGTGAGCCCAAGAAGAAATTTTCTTATATCTATATATACACATATACTACATACTACTTCTTCTATCGGGGATAACCGAAGAAAAAATGGAAGATCGTTTCTATATGTGATATTCAAATAGAAACCCGTGAAAGAGCGTGATGATAAGCTTTATGCTCAAAAAGACTGTCTAGTGTATGTTCCCAGTTTATTTCATCCCCAAAAAAGAAAAAGCGTCAGATTGACACCTGTTAATCATCCGATTTGATTTGAAATGTTTATCCGACCAGTAGTGATAGGAACGTACCATTTACTGGTTACCCCCATCAAATTATGAAACACGTTAGTGGTGAGCTTTGGAAGTAAAGAAAAAGCTTTTAACAAACTGGAATTCCCAGAATTTCAGAATGAAGCGTCTCAGGTTGAATGTACTTGGAAAATGCTTGGCACTGTCTGGCGCTTGTTGTCTGGGTCAGCCATTAGACCCAATGGGAAATGTAAGTAAAAACTTCCACATGATGGCAGTGGTTGATGGATGACTGTTTCCCTCCCCTATGTCAGGGCGTAAGATTTCCACTGTTTCAGTTTTCGTTGAAATGGCAGCACAGGAGCTACTGTAACTGCTGTACGACCGCGTTGCTGAACGCGCCGGTTCGATCGATTTGTTCTCTTCCATCTGCGTAAATCTTCCATCTGCAAATTTCCTTTCCCAAAAAGAGCACTCCGTTGCAGGGGGAAGTCGCATAGAGGTCAGAACGGCTCCTAAGCTCTTCAACAAAGACTGTCGGAAAGGAGATACACGAGCCTATTTACAGTCACATGGTGTAAAACACGTTTGAGGCAAAAAGAAATCTGACAGAAGTAATTTACAATCATATAGTATTTTCTGTCAGATACAGAACAATTAGCGGAGTGATTTTGGTGGTCATTCGCGTAACTGATTTGGTCCAACGGTCATCGTTAGGTTCACTTTTTTCTTTTTTAATTTCTCACTTCGGTCTAAACGAAAACCCATACATCTATCGCTTTGCTCATGAACTCTACGATATCATTCAATCCAATTATTTTTATATCTGCTTAATATTTTTCTTAATAATACCAATAATTATATGTATTATTGACGCTCTTCGCAAGCTTAGTAAGCAGCTCCAAATTTAAGTTCAAAACTTCGGTTTCCCGTTTGTTAGCTTAGTTTCGCAATGCAGAAAGATTGCCGTATATACAACTTGAGCTAATTATTGGTATTATTGGACCTTAGGCCTAATGGGTGGCGCTCTGTATGAAAAAATAGTCGCCAAAATTATTTTATAACCCACCATGCTTAGGCATTATCGTCTGGTGAATGCTGCATACTGAAATATGCGATTAGTTACATCGGAAACGAAGAATATTAAATTATTATTTGACATCTATTCGACTAAAGTAAACAAATTTCATCTATCCATATGTGGCCTACACTGCTGAACTACATGGATATCTATATTACTAGGAAGGCTAATGGTGCAGACAAAAAAGTCCTGCGTGATTGAGTCTGATGTACACAAGCTGAAGTTGACGGCCATCAGTACTGTTCTCACTTTGTACTAGAGTGTCTGATATTCGTATCTGGTGTACATGAAATGTGTTCTTTACGTCCCGTTCTGCGTTTGGAAGAGCTAATAATTAGAATTGAGAAAATTGTTATAGAGGCATATGGAACTAACTTCCAGTGTTCGGTAGCAGCAAATTTGAATTTAACCTATTCGACGTCGATTCCTTCCATCACTATAGCACTACATTTTCTTTCCCAATAAAATTTGATTTAATACTATAATCTATAACCTCGAAAAAAGAATATCCCGAGCTAACATCAAAAACCAGGAAAAATTTATTTTAAATATTTACTTGTGAATTGTTGCATTGAAATTGTGTCACGACAATCGATACGCCGTCAATAATCTTTGAAAAACAAAATTAAAAAATTGACGAAAAAAATGCACTTAAAAATAAATATGAGGCCAGCGACAATGCCCACTGTAGAAAAGATGCATAGATTTGGCGGACCAGAAGTGTAGTCACAGAAATGGATCGAAAGGAGCACGTGGTCAGTAAAAATAATGACTATGGTCGGGAGTATATTATATTCTCATTAATTAGTTTAAACCCAAAATACATCCTTAGTTTATATAACACACAAGTAAGTATAAGAGAGATATAATACAATAGTTAAATTTTAATATTTAACCCAAGGGAAGGCGTTGAAAAATAGTTTTAATGATGCGCTACTCACATATATATTCTGTGAGGAAAATACCTAATCCAGAGTTCAACTGTCTAATACTATACACGCTACACCAAATGCCTGATCCACAATGACATCGGATCCAAAACAGCATTATTTAGTATGAAACAATAACCAGAACAACAATAAACATGACATCATTTAAACTGATTAACTTTTATTTTTGGTCGACGTTGTACTACTTCTTGCGCTTTATTTGCACTCTACTCTGTATTTGCTGACCAAGCTCTAAAGGCGAGCAAAGTAGGCTCGTTCTGCTCCTCCGACACTCAGATACAGCTAAACACCTGCGCGAGCTATAAAACAGCTCCTGGGCCAAAAGGAAATTGGACGAGATTCAATTACTCAAACGACCAAAAATGATATGAAGTTAGAATATAGACGCACGGCATTTTACGCACAGTTCTACTTGCGCAGACAGGATATACAAAAAATACGCGTTGTAGGAATTTAGATACGATAGCATATAAACTCCGATCTTGAGAATTCAAGTTTTTCCTCGTTAATATTTCTCAACAAGGTGAAAAAATACTAAAGTCGAATTTTATAATTAAATGTATTAAAGTAAATCTGAGGCTTTTTATCTTTGATATCGCTTATTTCTGCCATTGGCATCATTTGGCTAATCTGCTCTGTTTTGTTTCTTAAACCTGCTACGAGAGGGCGCCCGTACGTCTCACCCTATTCACTCACTATTCTCTAAGTCATCAAGAGGAGGCGTCACTTGGGAGTGTCGTCTGCTTGTTGGATTAGATCGTATGTTGACTGTTATGAGATCAATTCTGCATGAACAGAACCGATCGGTCGTTAGGAAGCGATTTACAGTTAGCAGGAATAAAAAACCCGCTCGATCTCTTAAATATCAATTGGTTGCCATTATTTTACAGCTGTCCGAAAGCAGGATAATCTCGTCGATCTATTCGCAACACTGGTCGACCTCTAGCTAGTGCTGTGTTTTAAGCATCCATTTCCTCAAGTGTCTATAATGGTGGCTAACCCTTTTGTGATGTGACAGTCTCGTTCTGAACTGTCGCGGCCTCCGTGCTACGTTACGTCGTATCTTGCTCTATAAGCCCCGTAAAAAAATATCGGAACGCCAAGCTGCTCTCGCAGTTCAAGAAGGAAAATCACTTGTTCCTCTCTATTACATATATTTCGACGTTCCATTTGTGGTTTGTGTCCTACTTAAGTATACCTGCATTGAAATTATTTAGGTCAGCAAAAACGAAACCCTTATTCGTAAGGCCGTTTTTCGATTTTGTTCTGAAGCACACCACCTGGAAATACGCATCGGCTAACCCACTTTTGAAACTGACAACAACAGCAATAACTGTGCCAATTAAATAGTTCCCTTCCGTCGTGCCACCGAAGTTTACCGCTAGGTACTACTACTCTCCACTCGTTTGCACCCTCGACTGGTCCATCCGTACCACCAGTCAGTACAGCAAGCAGGTAGGATGTTTCGTTTGAAGAGGACGCTCTCTTGCAAGCTATCGCCGGTGTAACGCCAATACTAACCTCCAAGGCTTCAAAAATAGGAGCAAGAGGAAACAATAGCTCCCGCAGTTCGTCATATCTCAACCTAGATAGTGAGCTTGATTTCGATATGGACACTATGGTACCAACGGCTCAGGATGGATTTTTAGCCGATACTGTTCTACATGTCCAAATCAACAATATAATGAACGTCCAACAGTTAGGCAGCGTCATGTCAGGTGACAAAGCAAGAAATAATGACGATTTTGGTAGTGGCGGTGGAGAAGGCCAGGCAAAGCGCAAGCAAAGTCAAAAAGAATTAACAAGTCAGCTGCCAGATGAATCAAGCATGAGTGTAGCGTCGACATCACTTGAAGAAGAGGGGACAGCCAGCGATTCGGAGGGAGGTCCGTCCGAGGTTTCCCCAAAAGACAGAGTGAGGTAAGTTAAATCTGTACCTCCAGTAATAAATCTTCTATCATGCCAATTATTTCAGTGAAGTTTCTCATTGGTTTAATTTTGTACACACCCAATGTCCCACGGGATATATTTTAAATTATAGTATAAAAATTAAAATATAGTATTTTTAAATTAGGGTATTTTTCTGTTGACGAATGCACTTAATCTGTTTGAACGTGTTCTTTACAATGTTATACAATTCCTTGTTTTTTGTAGCCCTGCCACTCCATCTGGCCAACTATTTGTTAGGCCTCACTGTTCAAGTGAATTCAACTTAAGAAAAAGCTGATTATTATTTAAAACATTTTTGATTGAAGGATGTTTATCTTACCGTAGATTACGAAAGTTTGTCATAACTGGCGTTTGCCAGGAGCATCCATATTTGTTAGCATATGGTTTTTCGACCAATTGGAGTATAATTTGCTATTGTTGCACTTCCTTCCACAGCCGATAATGTTTAAACTTTTTACCTCAAATTTTTGCCTCTGTGTTTTACCTCAAATTACAATTTCGAACTGTCTTCTAACTTCGCCGTAAACATTATCTTTTTTCAAAACATAGTGCATCCGTTTAGATTATAGTAGCTCGGTTGGCTGCTCATACATTGCGTATAGCTAAGCCATGATTCATATTGAGTCCAAAGATTTTTTGGCAGATCTCTGGGTACATATAACATTATTCGGTGCAGTTCCCATCTGAAGCAGCAATACTCAAGCAGGATCGATGTCATCATCAATCGATGAATTCAAACTGCGGCAGCGACAGCACGTAGTTTGTTGTGTCGTGCCTCGCACATATCATGTAGTTGTAATGGAGGTGTAATTTGAAAGCGGAATTTTTGTTGCTAACCTAATACGTTGAAAATTCAATATTGATAAAAGGTTATATTGACCACCAGATTGGAATACTATGGTTGGGTACCATTAGTGTCAAGTTAACCACAACTGACCACAAACTTTTTTAAGGTTTACGTGCTTTTGTACCAACCTTGATTTCATTCCAGCAAAAATACCAGAGGTGTACGAGTTGACACACTTCAACTGCAATATAGTCAACATTTAGGCTGCTAGTTTAGTTCGCTCTGGGGCGAGACATTTGGTTACGTGCATCATTTTGGAAAAATAATTTATCAAGAAACGCGTGCAAGTAGTCGGTATAAGATGACATCGAGCGGATACCCATATTAAGGTTTCGACCAAATTATCGTGCTATTGTTAACGGATCGTAGAGCTACTTTTTAGTAGAGTATTAAAGGTTCCTGTTTATTAACGAAGCATAGAAGGTGGACAGAATAGATCTTTTAAAAAGCGGTGTGTCCTAAGTAATAATTTCCTAATTCGGAGTAAATATAGTAAATATGGCATTTAGAAACGAACGCGTTGCTGTATAGTTTTCCTAAATAACATCTATCTTTTTCTAAAGTATGTTTTTCTAAATGTACCTAATATTGGTGACTAATGAATTATTATGAATAAATTTATAAACATGGGTTCTCTGTAGATCCTAAATAAAAGTGTGCAAACAAAGCCATATGGCTGCCAAAAGCTCAATATTGGTTTCTGTTTTGAACTGTGCATTAGAATGTCAAAACTACTTGAGTTCCTTTTTTCTATTTATAATAGTGAATTGAATCCGAAATCTAAAAGTTGTGAGTCTTACATGCTTCGAATATTTAGCAGCTCATATGTCGGCCATCTGGCCCGCCCTTTCAGTATCCGTCGTGTTTACTTGAAACATGGTGAGAATAACGAACACGACATTCAACTTGAACTTCGCTTTTTGAAACCATCTTAACGAATAACTTGTTATTTATGCTTTAATTTCGGCTAATGCCTGTTGAAAATATCAATTAGTTCTTTGGTCTTATAGCCGTGTCGCGGCACCAGAAAATATTAAACTATGTTAGAGATCCCCTACTGCATATACACATCTTGTTCATTGCTACAGTTTCATTGTTCCTCTTCCGTTTCAATGTTGAGTCCATGAGATGTCTGGAAAACAGAATGAACGGTATTAATGTACTCTTGGAACAGCCAAAAAGACATTAAACTTAGAAAAATATACTGATTGCCGTAATATTAAATCCGTGAGATATTTAGAAAACAGAATGAACGGTATGCATGTAACACAGAAGGACATTCGACTTATTATCACAATAGCTTGTGTTCTTTAGTAAACGCAAACAGTTGGCGACAACAGCATGATTATTCAAAGCTTAATGAATAAGGAAACATGACAAAGCTTTAAGTAATGCTCCGTGTTCTTAAATAGGCACACATGCCGAGTTCGGTGGCCTGGCATATACGCTCTGCGACCAGAGGAGACACGTAGTTGCACAGGTGTGATCTCCACCGTCTTTACATTTATGGGGTCGTCTTACGGAGTAATGAAAAAAGCAGTAACGTGAACGTTAAATGTTTGCTGATGCTCAACCCTGAAAAAAATACGCACACATGTCAAGAAGGTACGTTATCGATTGTCTGTTATAGTCAATGCACCTGCAATATTTTCTTAACGCATTCGCGTTGTGTTTTTAACGCATCCGTCTCCCAGAACTCAAATTCAAGCTGTTCTGTGTTTATCAAAGGAAACACCTATTAGTCTCACAAAAGGAAGATCCATATAGGTTTGACAAAAAGAGTAGCACTGTTTGAATTTAAATGTTGCTGAATACGTGCGAAGTATTTTTGAGCTTCTAGATTTCTAACGTTATTTATAGATGACTAACGTTATTAAAAGTTAGTCATCATTTTTTCCATTTTAGGCCTCAAAAGAGCCCACAACATATGAGCTTGAACTTCATCTTGCTTACCTCAGGCATTTCAAACCATAATTAATACCACATCACGCGGCCAGTAGCAGCATCCATCAGGCAATTGAAAATTCGCAGTGTATGTTGCGTATTGGTCTGATACGATTGTCGCGGTTTCCTCTTATCCCAAGAAAGGTGACTAATAAGCTGGGTAACAATAAAAGATATAAAAACACATAGCTGAGGAAATATTGCGCAGCATTGTAAACGCCTCAAGGCCTTACTAAAGCACACCGGCACTTCACATCATTGTGGAGAAAAAATTCCTTATCTTTATAACAAACAGAAAAAATGCAAAGAAAGACTTCATTATAAGAAACTGGCGTATATCGTTCCACGTAAAAGCTACGTGAATTACAATAATAAAAGTAAAGTTCTCCATATCACTTGCGTACCCAAAGGTATTAAAATTAGTTATAGCAACGCATGAGCTGTATAAGAAACCGTATGTCCCTGATATAGCAATGCGAGCACTGTATTAGTGGCAGTATGTCACTGATACTGACTATATGCGAAGCAAATAGAAGCAGACAATGCGCAGGGATAGAGTGCGGACCGTTCTCATTTATGTCGGAGGAAGAGTAGTTCCTAAGAAAAAAGAAGCAAACGAATTGACATCTACTACAGTGCTAGCCAAGTATTAGTGCAGAGCAAAAAATATTATCTTGCTTATAACTCTGATGGAATAGAAAATTTTTGCTGACCTTAAAAAGTTGCTATAAAGCTTGCACTTGTCTATTCATAAAATCGAAATTTATGCAATTTTGCGTGCACGAGTATATAATATTCTCTATCTAAACCAAATTAGTTCAACTAGACCAATTAATATCGTTTTGCGAATATTTGTGCATTTTGGGCAAGCGAGTATCTAATGGCCAGCTGCACGGTATTGGCCTGCAGCAGATCCCTATGCTCAGGAAAAAACTTGACAACGCGATTTTACCTCGTTCTGGCGAAATTATATAACACAGTGTATGCTTGTATATTGAATGTAATGTTACGATAGCTAAACTCCGAAGAAATAAAGCCTTTATTTTTTATCGCATTATAAGCTTACGGCCTTGTTCGTACTGCGTCGTGGTCAAACGAAAACCGGTTACGCAACTGAAAATCAGAAGAACCTGATTTTGAGCTTTTTTTTATTGTGAGATGCCACAACCGTGATATTCTTCGACGACATCATTTTACTGACGTATAATATAATAATGATAATCGTGATATTAGCGTAATAATAGATATATTAACGCAGTATGGATAGTCCCCAAAGGCGAATGAGTTGATAGTTATTTAAAAAACCGCTATATTCAGGTGACCATACACAAGGATACATCGGTCTTTTTTCAACTTGAACCTCACTCCATTCAGTTTTTTTATATTTAGTCTTGTGAACTGGCAATGGTGAACACGCGGTATTTACACTGTCCTACGCTGACGACATCGAGAGCTTGATTGTCATTGCAAAGTGTCTCGAGACGACGATATCGCATGCAAAAATCACGTACTACCATAATTTGTTTACTATGCATTACAACCATCCTTAAGTGTCTGTAAACCGTCGTCGTTTGTTTATATATCCTCAGGCTTAAATGCCTGCCCCTAGATAAAGAAAACTTCCATATAACCAAGTTTTTTTGTACAAAAATTCATCAAATAAGTGTACTTGGCATTACAACTAATTCTAAAATACCATGAAGAGTGCATGCGGCTAAACTCGTACACAAGTATATCGAGGTTTCGTGCTCATCTTATTATATATATTATACATTTATCGATACTGGTGCGCTTAATTACCAGACGTCGTATTTGATTAACGACTATCTTGGTAAAAGGCCTTGCTAGTGTACCATTCTAACAAGAAGCCATCGTAATCTCTAGCTTCTGGTCGCATACTATATCTAGAAGAAGAAGGTGCTGCGGATACTATCGCAATTCGAAACGAGAATGGCCGTGTGTGGGAACACGACAAACGCAATATTACTTTGTCGTGTTCCATCTTGCCTCACACTACGTGAAGCGCTAATAACACGGAGCGAGTTTCTGCCTTTCCCTGTTACATAGCTAATAATACATAGCTAAGCCAAAGTATGAAAGGAAGAGAGTCGCTTAGAGAATGCTTATTTCGTCAATTATGGCATGCTATTACAACGGCTACTTTTCTATCATAACAGTCACTATTTTTGTTTACAATGGCCTCAAGGTGGTACAATGATGTTTACGAGGGTCTCGAGGTAACTATACTAAACTAATATAAACTTGTCCATGCTGGAATAAGCATACGTGCTAGGAAAAGTGAGTAGCGATCTCTAAGAATGCAAGCGGGCTCTACAATCAAAATTTTTGCGTCTTGCATTTTATAATGTTTTTTTTCTCGATAAACACTACTTAATCAGCAGTGGTATAATCTCACAGTAACTGGTCAGTCTGCAGTCCACCCTTTTCGTAGCAGCTATTATATTATTATTCCTGTTGCTGACGAGTTGTGTACCTCAATATGTACGTTCTCTAAGACTAATGGATGGCTGAGTGCACCGTCCTCTCCTTGTTAGAGGACACGCGGTTGTCCCTATTGCCAATTCATCGTCGGATATCAGTTGCATGCAGGCGGTCACTGACTGCGAGGTCTTTTCGGTTTTATCGGATTGTCAGATCATCTGGCTTTATTATTTGAGTATAAATCAAGAAGTTTCCAGTGGTTTTTGCGTACTCACAGCTTACGCTGGAGGCTCTGCTTTAACGGGATAGAACTCTCTAGAGGCTTCCCGTGTGTACAAAATGCCGGGCACCGTCACCTTGTAAGTTGTTTTATAAGTTTTATTCAAAATCTTCATACTGACATTGTGATTGAGAGCGAATTTAACAAACAAGAGAAAAATTCTGGCTATCATTGGGTCGTTCTTGTACAAAACTGGAACGGACGTCATGGTGCAACAAGGTAATCCTCGTTGTAGACAAGTGAAGTTCCAATTCGAGACTGAATTTCTGAATAATAAATAATTAATATCTACTACAAGGAAGTTGATTTGTGTACAGCATACGCATGACTATCTTTGGTATAATAAATTAGTTGCATTGATGGGCACTGAAGTGGATTTTCAAACATAATGGCTTTTCCATCAGCCTCGAACGGTATACTTGGTCCGTAGGATCTTACTTATGTGCACTAAATAATGTGAGCGGCCATATTTGTATAAAAACGTTCCAAAGAACGGGTTAAAGATTTATACAGAAATAATTACATTATATTCATTAATATTTATCACTAAATTACCTGACTGGTTTATCAAAGCTGCATATCTGTGCCTAGACAATTACGAGGCAAAACTTAGCATATATGATTACATTCGGTAGATTAAAAAGCAAAATAATGTGTACGTCAGCGGTAGGGGACTATTTAGCTCGGTAACGGTTGTGTTACGCACAATCGACCTGAGTCTCACCGGCCGGTTTCGACGGGCAGCTTAGGCGGCCTTTGTTCATTCTTGGAAATCGCTTTGCCTCAGAATTGTACAATACGGGCCGAGGCTGTGTCGCGACTTCATTTCCGTTAGCTGTTTCGGTGCCAATTGATTCTACACCTATTTAGCTGGGGGTGCGTAATACTTCGACCGCTTCGTGGCCTCCGGTTGCATAATATATATAATATATATATAAGGCGCTGCCTTTTGCTTCAAGAGCCTGCCTAGTTAGAAACAAATAGGGAGATAGTGCTAAAATACTGAAGCATCTTGTTGAAAATATGTTCAGTTTTAATAAAGGAATTGTAATTGGCTCCTTGATTTGTCGTGATTGAAAGGTTTCGATTGATCGTTCGTACCACACGCACATATATAGTTTCATTTGTGAGGTGTAGCCACATTTCCGATATAGCACTGTGTGCTCTAACATACCGAATGTGGGTAATTAACCCCGAGGTTAATTATTAGTAATTTTGGTTATAGGATGAGCTAGTGTGCTACGATATTGCAGTACATTAACTTGTGGTCGAATTACATGCTTTTTAGAATCTACAGGGTGTTCTAATGCCTAATAAAATATATTTGAAAGTGCTGTGTTTTCGCGTTAACCAGATCCTGTGTTTCATATAGACATGAAGAATAAACGTGTCTTATATAAACGTGTATAACGTTTGTATATCAAACATTATACATGTTTATATAGGATTTAACAGATTTCTGGAGGTTACATATCCCAATCCCTGCGTCATCAAGCAGTCGGTCGCCCTGTACTCCTCCAAAAGCAACTCGTCCGCAGCCGGTCGTACGACAAGGTGTAAGGTACTTCGGTAGTCAGCTCTGAAAGCTGGCCGCCCTATATGGGTTCTTGCGAGGGCTGCGGTTATTAATCTTGGGTTTCTACTAAGGTCGATGAGGAGTCTCTATTGGCTCCACGGAGTTGGCAGCACTTCGGTGTTGTCTGCGGGGCTTCCTGCTACCTGGGGTTCAGGCATAATGTGGCGCCTGCCATTGACTAGTGTGCCGTGCACTAACGGATGTAGTACCGTGCCATAGCCTAATGTTTGGTTGTTTCCATATACAGGGGAGAGTCAAAGTCAACACTTCATAGCATTTTCTAAGAACATCTTTTTATGTGCACACCGAATGGATTATGCTCATTTTAAGCACCGTGCCGTACTAAAACTATTACTTTATTCAAATTATGCTTGTTACTGCGTTAACTCTGTAAATAGTTCTATATTACCCTTTGATGTACTATAGAGGGGACATAACCAAACATAAACAAACCAAAAGGTGAGACTTACTGACAGAATCTGAGCGTTAGAATCACATTAGGCAAGTAGAGGGATATATTACAAACTCCAAGTTGGTGATGTAGTACGTTTTATCACAGGTCTAGTACGATAAGTTGTCTCACCTGCTATGAAATAAAACAAAATATACAAAACCTTTGCACACTGGTGGTAAGAATCTCTTCACATTAGTTTAAAAGAATCATTAAAATTGCAATACCATATTTACTTGAAAATAATTATGTTAGTGATGTCTAAATTCATCCTAACCTCAACTTCAAACTTAGGGCAAACGTCTAATTTATACATTATGGTCAATTCCGAAAGAGGTCAAGAAATTATAATTATTTCGACTGAAGGTGATCTGCCTAATCTGTATGTAAATGCTTTAATCAGGTCAGCGCCGCATACTATTCGTTTAATCGTTAAATCTTCGTAACAAAATCGCTCAATTTCTTTGATGGTTATAAAAGTCTTGCAATTCGTATGTCATTTAAGATATCTAAGGAAATATCATTATTAAACACCGTTGAAAATTAACAACTTTGGAACCATTTGCTTGCGTATTTTTTCACATACCGTAAAACGACGGTTAACATCTATATCATTCAAGACCTCGAGCCATTTTTATGTAAAGTTTTTTTTTACTTAGCAAAGAACGATTTATCGGATAACTGAAACCTTAGCCCCCACTTACAAAGACAAGCGATAATTTATATTTCTGCCACACCTACTAGGAACACTATTTAATTTTGAACTCATTGGCAATTACTAACAATAAGTAACGGAAACTTGCTCAGTTTACAAAAAACAACTGCAAAACATAATTAGGATTTAGGGTCACATTGAAATACGGAATTTTGTAATACAGAATTACCTGCACATTATGCGCATTATGCACATTACGAGGCGTTGTCAAGCTATTTATCAAATTTTCTATACCAACATATGATTATAAGCTGCATGTTGATATTCACGAGAATAAAGTTCAGCCATTACTAATATCTCACTCCCTTTATTTTAAATGACAGGATCGACTTCATTCACAGATAATCACAAACTCTCACTGTTTCATCATCAGGTAGGAAATAAAATTCCATGTCATCCTCAAATAATGAAAATAAATGCGGTTAGAGTCAACGCTTGTATATAGGTGGAGAGCTTGCACTGTAATTTTCTTTTCCAGCAAGAATCCACCGAAACCATCGTTTTGCCATGAAGTGTTTCCGACCTGGATTGTCGTGGCTTCGTCGATCTTCTTCTGCTCCATTTTTCGGTGTCGTGGTTTTTCTTGATACGCAAGTATACACCATGCCCTTTCTAGAACATCACTTGTCGTTTAAAGACTTCACTTTACGTAAAAAACAAGCCATTATTATAATTAATAATCGTGTGGAAAACTATACGAAAAACAAGGGTCGGGGTTCACTGGACCACGATGCTTTTGCCAAGAGCTGTCACGTTCACTTTTCACAGAAACGCTCATTCTGTTTCTTGTTAGTTGACATAAAAAGCGAGCTAACGCTTCGCCGAGCTGTTTCTTTGGCGTTCCTTAGACAGTTTAACCA
>MNPL01003951.1:0-11463 GCA_002081605.1 Tropilaelaps mercedesae | reverse complement strand
TATATATATATATATATATATATAGGATCCCGATTTGCTTGATTTTGCAATCGATTGACGTTGTCCTTTTAGAGTATGATAAAGCGAGCCTTCCTATCAAAGACATAAGATGTTAAGACATAAATAACAAGAAGGTTTCGAATGCGTGTGATTAAAAAAGGCTTGCAAATTGTCTAACTGCTCGTACTTAAATCTATACCATTCTAACTTTATTGTTGACAGGCTACTAAACCATACTAAATGCAGAACTGAACATAAAAACGTATAGAAGCTCTTGAGAATACATACCGCAAAGAAAATAAAGTTTTTCAACTTTTCAAAATCTTGGCAAGCCTCTGTACCTATAAAATCCATCCTATTTGTTCGGAAAAATTGGCTCATCAAGCTGCATTCATGACCTAATTTAGTTCCGGTTAATTTAGACTTAATAGTTTTCGGATAGAACTTAAATATTCTAAAGAAATAGTGTAAACTAAGTTTTTTCAATGAATACAACGTTACTTATGAGGCTATCCGTTACAAGTCTTAGCTTCTAAAAAGCACAAATAACACATTGACTACCAATCAGTATAACGGGTAGCGCCGATTGCACTCAGTTCAATTATTGTATCATGTAGATTTCGTTACCATTAAGTAAGAGGAAAATTATTATGGAATAATATATTGCTCAACCCCTAGGTTATAATACATCAGATTCACGCACGTAATTTGCAACTCAAATTGCAAAATATTGTATACCTGTATTTAGCTCAAGTAAATATACAAATATGTTTGTGATATATATACATGTGACGAGGAGTTACGTGCAGTGAATTAAAATGTACGCTCGTTGCTGAAGCAGATCCAAAGAAATATGAAGAATGTCGTTACACGTATCACGTAGCCTTATTCTCCTGAATCTCCTTCGCCATGTATTTAAACACAGTTGAGAATCACTGAGTGACAGCAAGCTTGATTCCATAGGTATCAAGAACGAACGCTCGTCGATCGACGAGATATCCGCTCCTTGATGTAACTGTTGATTCGTTCCCCACCGACAAAGGTTATAAACACCTCGTTAAGGATTCAATCAAGTGCCCTCGGAAAAAGCGCCTCCTTTATTCGAAGGACAAGTTTGCCGTCCTGGACGACAGCTCTACTTTCGAATACGCGTAACATAACCCACAAGCCAACGCGCTACCTGCAGCTTAAATCTCTTCGGCTGGTGCACAGAGAAAGACTTATTCGCTAAAATATAAAGAACACTTTGCACGAGATGGCATCCCTGTAAATAGAGAACATGAAGAAAAGAGGCGGAAATGATGGAAGTTGGGACGTAAAAAGGATTTTATTGGATTTCATTTACATTTAAGACCTATGGTACTAATAAGATATGAGGACATACACGTACCCTATAATGGGATACAATACCTTATCTTTTACCATTGAACAACTATGGGATCTTGTAAATATACGGCTATTATATTTTTTATAATGGCATACCCCTTTTTATAATATGCCATTAACTAAAAATATGGGACGGCGCTTTTTGCGCAAATGCAGCTAATAAAAAGCTCACGAATATTATGATTAACATTATAGACGGTCGCTAAGCGTGAGAAGCGCCTCAAATTTCAAACGCTTTGTGATGCAGCAGTTTATTCACAATAATATATCCGTATCTTTCGTTTTACCAGAATCAGAAGATATAATTGGAATCGCCACAGTAAGGGACCATGCCTCATGAATTCAAAAATACGACAAATTCTAATGTACGTTTAAGTGTGTGTATAGTACGCAAGATAGGGTCGCTGTTCACGACAGCAAACTGAAACCGCAAAAGAGTAAGCTCAAGTGTTAGCCCCAACGCTTTAAGAATGCGTAGTGCCTACTTGCTTCAGTGCGCTACTTACGTGTACTGTACAAATAATTTCACATTACCTGTATATTCTGTAGGTACCTTTCAATGTCTGCAATAGCCTCTCTTTTGTTTTATAAAATAAAAGCGTTTTCTATTTATCAGAGCTTTAACACTTTGGTCATCTATAGATGAATCAGAATTTCTTGGCACATAAACCTACAGGAGCATCTGACACCCAAATAACTGTAAACACATTTAATATACAATCAATAACGTGCATAATTGTGTAATTTTTTTCAAAACATACTTCAGTGCGAATAGCTATGTTAAAGTAACAAGCTTGGTTGGTATCGAGTACCCTCTTATGCGGTCAAGCTCAATGGCTTAGTGCATTTGTGTGGGCCTTGCGGCCGGAAGAAACACGTAGGTTGGATGGTGGTTAGCCCTAAAAATGTTTAACCCTTTTAAATGACTCATCTGCACATTAGCCGTAACAACAGCTTTGAAATTTGATATTCAATGATAGATTTGTTGGCATGACTGAATGGATTCGGACAGGTGCTGTTGAAATTGATCAATTAGCCAATATTCTCGTTATATTGCGCGATTGGTAATATACAGGCCAGTTAGTAGTACTGTCATCTGCTCTAAGAAGCTACAACTATTGCTGCAATGTATCACCATCAAAGCCAAGTCTAAAAATTTGCCTTTTTGTAGAGTTAACTCCAGTGGAGACAATTTGTAATGTAGGGCGGATATTCACATTGCCTTTACTTACTTCACATTGCCAAGGCAAAGCTTCTCATGACGATATCCACAATGTAGGCCATGACTGCCACTAATGATTACTGGTCTCCCAATATCTCGGTCTTTTGTTGATTTAGCCTGCTTAACCAAATGTATATATGCAGTCGATACATGCCGCCAAGTAGGAACAGGACCAGGAGCAGATTGAAGGGCTCTGTCTGCTCCACTCGGTAATTCTCCTTTGAATAATAGTTATGGTGTTCGTTTAGATACACTGGCGGCAGCAACGAGCCACCGAGCTCGATAGCGACCAGTATGCTGGATGTAAGAAAGCGGATTCAGGCACAGAATTCAGAACTGCAATCGGGCGTCGGGCTAAACGAATGAGAAAACTGGAGGCTAGCGCGCACAGTATTAACGATAGGTGACATCGCTGTGCCCATGTATAAGCAATAATCTTCAAAAGCATACAAAAGAGCACAAAACAATTGTATACTTTAAGAATGCGGCGAAAATTGAAACACTTCTTGGGCTGTTGGTCAAATTTTTTGACAATTTGTTGCTCCAGAGACTACCGAGTAGTCTCTCTATTGATGTCAGTTTACCTATCTAGTCTTTGCACAGAGATTTCACTTCCATCATGGTCGTAGAATAAGTCGAAAGATGACAAAAAACTCTCGACACTCGAGCCTGGTGTAAGGGTTATGCTAACTATTATTGTTTCAAGCACATTCTTGAAATGTGCTACCATCGCATCGTAGTACTATTCAGAACTCAAATGATTCATCGTGGGGTCTGTCTCTTAAGGGCTTGGTTTCTCCAAAGAAGTGAGCACAAAGAGAGTTGAAAGCACCCTGTCTCAACTTCTCTCCTAGTGCGGGACATCCTATTGAACGACATCATAACATCCGCAGTCGGCTGGCGCTCATCCAACCTAGTCTTCAACTATTAAGGGAGCTGTCTTTCTTATATCTAGCCAAACTCACAAAAGTTTATCCTTTGTAGCCAATTTGATTCAGTAAAAACGTCGGTGAAAAGGAGCCAGTAGCGCAAGGCGTCGCCGGCAATACCGCCAGCTAACTTGCACGGTGGCGTTAGCTGGCTTTCATGGACTACGACACACCGCCATTCTATTGTTCTAACAAAAGCTACTATATTAGACAGTTTTGTGCGACTGGCAAACGCAGAAAGGTGTGAACAACAGATGGTATCCTTAGCTTTCTAGACCTGATAAGAACCAATCGCATTGAGTTTTTTTTTAACTCTCATAGAGAGGATGAGAGGGAAGTCAGGAATGCTAAGCGTGGTAAAACGATTATAAAGACGCATGGAAACCACCAGAATTAGAAAGGAAAAAGCTCACAGTATCGGTTTTAAAATATCAATTACTTGATGCATTCGCCAGAGTGGATTTAAGCCTGCAATCCGAATAATCAGAGGCATCTTCTGGGTTGAAAAAGATATGGTGTACGTGAGGGGAAGCATAAGAAAACTACCAAAAGCAATTACGCCGCATAATACACATGGGGTTCCCCATATATATGATTCAATTTTCATCGACGCTCATCGTAAAACTCTCAACAGAAAAAGTGAAAAGGTTTGCGCTAAGTTATTTAGTCACCCGTTTCGCGCATGCGCACTAATTATACAGCAGGTTTGTATGCTGCCTATCAAACCCAGTAATAACCAATACGTTGCACGTATGCGGAACGCCTCTATCTATGGGATTTGTTCGAGTCTTCTACGAAACCTCAAAGTATTTAACGGAAATAATTAACTTAGAAAACTTGCCACTTGCAAAGACTACTATTTCCTCTTGCTGGATGATGATTCCGATATGTGTACATAAGCTTATTAAAAAATATAGTAAGAAATGAAGCCAAAACTTATGGCTTTGTGCCGAATACATGAACTTTAGCAGGCTTCCTGAAATTAACGTTTGCGGTCAAGTGTAATGTCGCGCGTGTTTTGTAATGTAAAAGTGTGCTTTGTATTGTAAAAAAAAGTTGTTTTTCCGCGGGTAGCGAAAAAACGATTTTTTTCTAATATGGGACGTCCAGACCTTCTTTATTAAATTATCCAAAGTGAGCAATTTATAGGCAGATGATCAATAATTTGTTAACCTGAATGAGCACTTCAAGACATCTTTGTAGTGCCCGTAAAATGAAATGATTAAGATATACGGCGGGAGGACAATGTGCAAACAAGGTTGACGCCTTATTTTGCTCTGCCTTATAATTCGTTTTTTTTTGAGTAAACGCTTTTTCTTTTGGGAAAACGAATCCCGGCTACCGACTGTAAGCCTGTCCCAAGGGAACTTGAATATCTCGCGGGGCAACCGGTACAACACCGAGCCTCCGCGAATCGGAGAACGTAAATATGTTTATTCATAACCTATCCGTTACGGCGTAGCTGCGATTTAAGAACACGTACTGGTGTATTTACGTCGGTATGTGACGGTGTGTAAGTTCCTCACTTGAAGTGTAGCGTCCTGGAGGGCACGCTGTTGAAAAGGGATGTTGTTGCTGGTTGTCTGCCACGCGCTCAAAGTGCTGTTGCGTTAAATAACGCAATAGCGCTGGCTGGACCATCATCTAAGGGGATACCAAGATGCAAGAAACCAGGCTCAGACGACAAAAAACCCTTTTTGAAAATATGCGCTTGTAGAGAGGGACTTGGAGCCAATTCCGAGGTCGGGAGGCAAGCAGCTGATTCCGAATAAAAAAGTACCGCCTTGAGCCCCTTTTTGGCCCAAGATGGACGATCGAGGGTGGGAAGCAAAATGGCTCAGGGAAGTAGGAATCAATGCGTCCGCTCGGGTCTTTTATCTTTCTTGAAAGGAAACGAGAATGTCCGGCCGGATAGTTTGTTGGGCCTATCTGATACGCTTTCCTCTCTTTTTCGCTTTTAGGTCCCTTTAAAAAGTCTCCGTAATGCCCCCTGCCTCCTTTGCCCTCACGAGCGAAGAAGGTCTTCTTGCAGCGCAGGGAGTTTGAATGTCAGACGGCTGTTTGTAGCACGAAGCAGAGAGTGGAGGATTTCTTTAGCGAGGCGGAAAATTAGAAATTGTTCGGCGACAGTCCGCACGGCTTGAATCCAGCCCAAGTTTTTGATCCAAACATATCCAACAGAACCCCAAACGAATACAACGCTCTCTACTTGCGAATTAATCTGCTTGCCAGTCAAGCAAGCAGATAACAAATAGGTCCGACGCAAAATGAGTGACCAATTTACACGTGATATTAGCGGAGTTAAGAGACATATCGCATGGTAGAATTCCGCCCATTAATTCTTTCTTTTCCCTTTCGCTTAGCCGACGCTTTAAGGGGAGACTGTGAGACAGTAAAGATCTCGCTCTATGTCGTTCTCGCTTCGGTCTTATGAGTGTATTTATCGAAATACAGATAAAATCACGGGAAGCAGAAACAGCAACGTTTGTAGACACTATATGACAAACTAAAGCCGCTTGCAGAAGATTACCTTACTTATTCGAGGCAAGTTTTGCAATTGTAATGTCAATGAAATTGTGATGTTGGTATTAAAGATAGCAAATTGTTGCCTAAGGTGCGCTACATTAAAACGAAAAATATGGTAAGTGTATGTCTGCGACAAAACAGGTACTGTGGCATACAGAAGAGTTGTCGTAGGCAGCTTGATTGTACTCTACTATAACTACCTCATTAATTTTATATCCTTCTATGCTTGTAGGTGATTTTATGATTAACATGGTGAAACTGTTAATTTTTTTGCGATGAAACATTGTTTGGAGGCTCGGTCTACTCAAGATGTTTTTACTGTTTATAACCTTTATATTAAATTGGTCTACATTAAGTACGGAGTCCTTAATCGTTTACTGTATCACTGATATCCTCCACCTTGAACTTTTTCTTCTCATAATCATCTATCGCCCTCATTTATATATGTATTATTTTACCATTCAAATAATATTTGTTACTTTCCACCATTCTTGCCACCATTCTTTCCACCACTTGCAGACCGCTTAATAGGGCCGCCAGTAGCGATTGCGACACAATGAACCACTATTAATGGGAGTCGACTAGCGGAACGAACACAGTAGTCGCTGATAATTTCTCATAAGCTTGTTTCCATATTGAACCAGGCTGAGGAGAAGAGCTAGATAAAGCCTGCGGTGAAAACATCTTTTTTGCTCACCTTTTTCCCATGGTTTGAACTGTATGCGTCCTGCTTCTCTTTTTCCTTCTTCAAAGGTTCGTCACCCGTTCGGTTATTTATTACGGATACGGTTAGCGTATCAGTGTATGTGCTTGTATGTGTAAGAATTTTAAGGTATTAGCGACGAAGTGTTGATGATGCGAGCAATTCATCAGCAAATGTTGCGCAGCTTCTTGAGAATATTGAACGTAATCTTCATTATCGATGGTTTTTCCTTATCTATACTTTTTTAGAGCTGATCATCAGCCAATATTTAACATCCATGGTAGCACTTTTGCATTACTTCGTAAGACGGACTTTATATAAATGTAAATATCACCGACGGAGATCGAACCCGTGCACCCACGTGACTCCTCCGGTCGGAAGGCTCACACGACTGCACCAAGCCACCGAACTTTTTTTTATTTTATTTTATTTTTTATCTTTTTGTTTTATTTAGACTTTTCCTTATCTAGCGATAGCAAAAATGGCCCCAAAAGCAAACGCTGAATCATAATAATGGAGAGCAGGAGAAATGAGTTTCCGCAGTGATATATAAGGCAGTGGTGCATATTGTAGAACATTGTAGAACATAAAGTAACATATATCACTTTCTGTACTCTGAGATAAGCTAAACAAATGCGTCAACCTAAGGCAACATCCATAATCGAAGTGAGTAAGGGGGTCGAATTATGTAATGGTAATCATAGTAATTTTCCCAGTAACCGTGCGTTTACATTAGATTAGAAATGAGCACAAACATTGTACATGATAAAAAATTCAAAAAATAAATAGGCTGGAACTATTCTCAAATTCACTTTTATGAAAAAAAATATTTTCAGGTGATAATGTGGAGTCTGTTAGTCTGACCATTCCCCCAAGCCAACATGATTTGGTTTGCAACCTAATTTAACGTTAATTAGAAATCGCGAAGGAAATGTTTCTCTGATGGTTTGGTTCGCTTGTCCGTAACAAATAATGTCGCACAGCCAGTTTTGCTTAAGTCCCGTTGCCATAGTTGTTACTATCAACGCAGTCAGTCTGGATAACGCCTGGCATGAATTCCATTCTGTCGACGAACAACCGGGCATCCATAGCATTCTCATCACTCTCGTGATGAGCTGATTATTCTCTCCAATTCGAATCAACAATAACTCTGACCTGCCCCTCGAGGGCGATCCAGCCTCCACTAGGACACACTTGCTCCTTCTCTAGTCGGGACAACGTGATTTGCAGAATCAATATTTTTCCTTTTCAAGTTTGAATGCACTGCTCTAACCAATACCAGATAACTTTTACGATTGCTCTACATACTGAAGCCGGATGACAAATAGTTCTGCAACCGTTTTCAGAGCTCTCTACTGCAATGTTGCGTTCCTTGTCGTCTCACAGTACGGGACTCACTGGCCTCTTGCGCCTAGCGGAATGCAGCAAGGAAATATGGCGCATACTTCATCTGGTTTGGCGGGGTCAAAACAAAGCAAAGAATGAAATAGCTAAAGTTGCAGAATATAATAGCAGCAGCAGCGATTGCGAAATATGGAGAAATCGGTTGTCCAGCGCGGTTTGGCAAATCGATATTATTACAGTAAACGTTACTGCTAGACCTACAAGGATATATAACATTCGTGGAAATTCAGAAGCTCAGTTTGCCTTTTCTTGAAAACCTAACGCAGTCGACCACTAAATTGTTTTACCCAAGGAAGTGTACCCACTTGATCAAATGTAGGCGGTTCATAGCGTGGTCATTCTTTCGATTACAGCAATCTTTGCCATGGCCGCTACATGGAAATCCTACGAAAAAAGTGGACAGGTTAGGAAAGGTATTCCTCTACCAGTATCGCTCAGCTGATTTACTTCACTTACGGTGAGTCTACTGTAAAACCGGTCCACTGTAAGATGACGTGACTCCGCTACAATAAGATAAGACTAAGCTCAGTCTGATTTGATGGGTAGATGATCGTTGAGAAAGCCAAGCTATCCAAAAGCTCTTCTTTACTACTGCTCGATTAAACGTCTCCTATCATTGAGTGCTTTCCGGAAATTGCGTCACGCCATCGCCCTTCCGTGCTACCTTATCCGTCTTATGGAAGTCCACTTGACAAGTTGCCTTGATATATTGCCTCAGCCACCCAGACGAGTCACGCTTAACTTGAGACTATCATCTACTTACTCATGACTAAAATAACTACTTTACCTTACATGTAAAGGAGCATCCTAACATTTTCTAATGACAACACTGGCAAAGGGAGGGCACATGTGATGTTTCGTTATGAAATCTGTTTTACTGTGTATGTTGCTATAGGTTTTTTGAGAAAACTTTTTTACGAAGTCCGGTTCTGTGTAAGTAGATGCAACTCCGAGATGTTTTGCATTTTTTTAGCATTAGAGATTTATGACAACTATAGATTTGTAATTGTTCCAGAATTTGTCTTGCTGAGGACGGGTTATAGCAGTTTGCTGCGATATTTGCTGATATCTGAAAGTCAGATTTTTTAATTTCGCAATAAAATATAGCAAACTACCTTTATTCCAAGCCTAGGCAGCAGGCAGAACTCTTTATTGACGCCAACATTCAGCTGCTGTAGAGATGAAGAAAAACGACCATAAACGCCGATTAACGAAGAAGAACGATAGATTTCTTTAAAAAGTCGAAAGCAAAGTACATAGTGAGACAGATAACATGACTTACCTACCTTGTACAATTCCCTTATAATATATGAATAAAACGTTGAAGTACGCGGCATAGAAGTTCAGAATTTTAAGCATTTAAGCTCTCTTATTAGCCTTCCGACGAGTTGTTGGCCTAACTTCGGCTACTTTCGAGAAAACGGCTTTTGGAAACCTGGTGGATTTCATGTGTGCATGTGTTTCTCACAATTTTTTTCGACATGGAAGCCTACTACGTACAGGCTTTCTGATGTAAACATTAGTCAACTTTCCTTCACGTTTACTGTCATTGCCGAGGTACTACTATATTCAAATTTACGCCCAACATGCCATGCTGCAACTTCTGATGTATATGTACATGTTCGTAGGCTTTTCCAGCTAGATGTGAATATACTGTGTGCGTTGATCAAACTTCAGGCGTATGTAAAACGTTTTGGTGGAGCATCACTATCTGTATATTAAAATTATAGTAAAAATTATGGGGCTTGCCGAACACGTTTTCGTCACACCTCTTCACCTCATGATGAATTTTTTCTTCGGTTTGTCTAAAACCTTTATATACAGCTAAGTCATGTTGACAAATTATGTGAAGGAAGACGAGAGAGAAACGCTTTTGGTTGCTCTTATGGCAAAATTCCTGTTCAATAGGCTCTGATGTCGAATACATTTGAAAAGTTCATGGAATTTCTAGTATATTGTTGATAAAGGCGAATATGATTAGGGACAGAACCTTTGAGTTCGCGAAAAATATTTGGTCATGATAAATTGTTCACAGTTGTTACCCGCTGCGGGAATCTTCCCATCAAATTCCTTTCGATCTTCCTTAATTGCGAGCAATGCACTGACGAGTTCTAAAAATTGTTTTTATGGATAATTATATATTTAAATGTAGTCCAAAGATGCCTCAGAAAACGGAGTTAGAGAACCATTTCTTTGTCACACACTTTTTGTCTACTGTATTTATTCTCCTAATTCTAAATTAGGTAGGATCTGGTGCCTGGGTTCTACCTACCCAATGCTTAACTTATTGAAGATGTTGAATACACGCATAAACACGCTAAAATTGGCCGCATGTCGAGTAAACAAACTTTCCTTTCGTTTTCCCTACTGGAAATCACTGCAATTCGAATATGACGGGAACGCATGTCTTGTTGTTGTTGCTGTTACTAGCTTGATCGATTAAGTTTATGTTTGACACGTTCTAAACCATCATGGTATGTTGCGAATACCACCGTTCCATCACCACGTTATTACCTCGTTGTGTGATCAACCAGATAAGATGGAAATAAACCGGTTTGGCTCACTCATAATTTGTATCGACAATTCCTCTATCCACTAGTTGTGATCATAGGTGTCGGAGAGCCTCAGACTTACGTGATATGACTAATATGCCGGCCGATGCGACAATCAATGATTCCACATAGCTACATAGACTCAGTAGTTCATTCTTGAATAGAACGATCTTCACATTTGGATGATGAAGTATTTACCCGCAGCATCACAGCTTCCCCGCTATGGCCTTTGCCTACAACGTTAACCATGACGCAAGTTGATACCGATGTCTACTTTTTTTGGTACTGACAAACTTGGCTATGAATGCAAACGAAAAGCAGGCCATGGTTAGTCTCGATGGCTCTGTCCACCAGGCTTTTGCTTCCTTTTCCCAGACGATTCGCCAGAAAACGTTTCACTTGAGCGTTTTCTAATTGTCATGGCTTGTTTGAAGCTGATAGGGTATCCAGTTCCTTTCGTTTGATTTTGCTTCTTCTTCTGTGCTGCGGATGGAATCTCAATTCGGAAAAGGGAATAACGCGTCCTCGCCGGCAAACTTGTACAGCTACTCGGAGGCGCGACGAACGGAGAGGATGTGGGACGACATATATATTCTGCAACGACTGATAACAGGAAATTGTTCCTTGATACCTTAATTAGTTTGTCAGTTTATTAATCAGTCGGTAATACAAAGCTTCAAGAACACATAATAATTATAATTAGCATCGGCGCCATCAACAGGCTTACCTATCTAACAGAAA
>MNPL01003950.1:0-24217 GCA_002081605.1 Tropilaelaps mercedesae | reverse complement strand
TATATATATATATATATATATATATATATATATTCAAGTACTGACAATAATAACAAGAACCCAGTGTAACCATTTAACACTAGATAAAAAGCATTCTGATGGATAAATTATAACAATAGTAATGATTACAATAAACATCTGAAATCTGTTTTTGTTCTCATATATGGGGCTAGGGATTTTTCCTGAAGTTTGCTTCAAACTGAGCCTTCTTTTAACAGTATGTTAGACTCAAACGTTGAGGAAAAAATCGACCTTTAGTAATGAATCTTCTTTCGAGCAGAGCAAGTTCATTGGGCTCATTTATTTAAGACGAGAACACTACTGTGCCCGTGACTTTGCTTCATAGTCGCGACAAGCTTTTTGAAAGTCAAAAGAATGCACGTTAGCATGTTGTTAATTTCCCGTAAAGTATGTATAACATACAAAATGTGGTACCGCAGTATTTATATTTTAAGTTATAAAGCAAAAATTGTTACGCTTAGTTTTGGCATTTTACTAAAACGTTATGAACGAGATACATGACGACTGTCTTCATTTACCATCTAATGGTAACTATAACTTAATGTTATGTCAAATAAAGCAACGGTTGCAAAAAATATCAGTAGGTACCAATTAATACAACAAGTCCACCAATCCATAAACGTTATAATCAAAACATTCAAAAAAGGGAAAGAAATAGGATACATTCTATCGTAGAGTCCTAGGAGTGTCGCAACTATTTATGTCATGAGACGCGGGCATATGCCTACGTCACGTTTCGCTGACTGGCCTAAGCAGGCTAAGAGCATGCAGGCTGTCCTGGCGGAGTTTGCAGTTGAGAGCAGGGAGGAGGGTAAAGGGGGTCAGCTGCGACAGGCGTAAGAAGTCGTGAAAGCTGGCGGACCGTGGGGCAAGCCGGGATATCTACAGAGGCAGGGTGAGAACTATAATGAGCTACTTAAGTTCCTCCGAGACTTTCTTCTCTCTTTCGGCCGGCGCGTCTGCTTGTGCTGTGGCAATTCCTTGCAGTCCACCAGTTCCATTCTTTCTCTAGGGAAGGAGAGAAACGAACGGCTTGGTCGATTTTTTGTCCAAGTGGGCGGCGGTAGAGCCGAAAGAAGGTTCGTTTCTCCCGCTGACTCGTGGGTCCCATGGGGTGCCTCTACAAGCCTGGTTCCGGAGCTCCTCCCGGACTCATAATATCGCTGACTGCCCGTCAGACTCTTTCTTGTTTGCTGGATCTAGAAGCTGACACTTCACAAAAGAATCAGATAGGTTAGTGATCGTTCGTATCTTGAGCTTTTTGTTGGGAATGCTGTTCAGTGGTCTTTTCTTCAAACTTCAAGTTTCACTTTGTTTTGCTTCATTCGGCAGCCGCCGTAATACTGCAACGTAGTCTAGAGGTTCACAAGGTCGACAATTCTGGCTTCGCTTACGTGATGTCTAATACCTGTCTGATTCCCGTGTCTGTCATTGCTTCTAGCCAATTTTAGGCCCATTGAGGATAGACGCACCTTCACTCATTGAATTGGGGGAAAGCATGCCATATGCATTCCTTTTCCAGGGATCTCTAAAATTATTGTTAAAATTTACTAGAGATTTTTCAGATTAATAGGCAAATTGATTTGCTATCGTATTCTGTTGCTAAACGCTACTCCCTATTTAAAAAACTTTATAATTTACTTATTGGTCTTATGATTTACTTATTATGTACCATAAAGTACGGAGTACATTGGGAGCAACTACTAGGGTGTCTTTATGACTCAAGTCTATTGCTAATTGCAAATAGTGTGAAATCATGGAGACCGGTACACCACGTGTTCTAAATATGTTGAAAAGAAAGGAAAAGCGATTAAACATATCTTCGCATCCCATATTATAATGGTAAGCTCTGCGTAGTCGTCTTTTTCAAAAGGCAATGCAATGAGACCAACTTGTTTCTATAGAGGAAAATACAATGATTTTCTTTATGTGACTCTCATCGTGCGTTTGATGTGTGTTTCCATACACATATCAGCATGGGCGATAATATAAAAAGGTTGAATATATATGCAATCTTTAACGAATAAGTTTCAGATATATAAACTGGTTAGTTGTACAATATTGTTTCTAGGTCGCTCGGTTTCTCAATGCCTTTCTCCCTATTTTTTGCATCTGTATTCCATCGTTACTGAACAACAACACCGAGAGCCGCTGGCTGTAGGCGACCGCGTATCACGCCAGTGTGTATACATTAAGGCGAATAGTCGGGTGTATTGGAATAAAGGGGATGTGGTATATCCGCTTAACAAACTATTGATCTATTTTCTTCTTTTGCTTTGCTTTGAGACAGGGTTCTCAGTTCCCTACATCTTTGCCTTCGCTGATGTCACCCAGGGCACCGTCTCTATTTACAGTGAGGCCAGCCGGCTGATTCTGCTGCTACTTCTTCAGCCTTGGTTCGTCTCTCCCGGCCACACAAATATTTGGCGCCAAAACTTTGTCGGTGTCATCAGAACTTCCCCGAGAAGAAGGGTGGCACCGGGAGCCATGGCGCTCAAACCTACTGGGCGTGGGGGCACGAGGCTGCGGGCTTCCGGTGGCATAGCATCCCCGTCAGATAGGGAAGTCAGTAGGCACTCAGGGAACCCGGCAGGCAGGAACCAGCATTACCATCACAAAAAGCACAGCCGTCGCAACCGGGCAGCCGTTGGACGATCTGCCGCCCTCGAAAGAACTCTGCAGCGGGAGATACGCCCGCTGGGGGCTATCCCCTACTGCTATGGGACATTGCATTACTGAAAGAATACACCTGCTCGCCCTTCAGACTTGGGGAATGCCCTGTTTTCGAGACCAGCCTTTACTT
This sequence comes from Tropilaelaps mercedesae, assembly GCA_002081605.1. NCBI lineage: Eukaryota > Metazoa > Arthropoda > Arachnida > Mesostigmata > Laelapidae > Tropilaelaps > Tropilaelaps mercedesae. The sequence goes on along the minus strand of MNPL01003950.1, from coordinate 21,393 downwards.
ACCTCCTTGCTCCCTCCAATCCCACAAGCAAACCTTGTTCAATGCCGGTAGATGCCCACACTATATTCTCAGGCGATGTCGCCAGTAACGGAAGGATCCGCCAGCAGTGTGTTCTGTTTCAAACGATGGCTCCTCCTTACCAACTAACTCTACCTTCGTACGGTCTCCTGAGTCGTTTTTTACCTCTGCACAAAGGATGCCGCTAGCTTCTTGAACTGTTCTGCGCGGCGGCGTTGCAGACCTAAATTATAGAGCCTTCGTTAAATAGTTACCTTTATTTATTCGAGCAAACTGTTAAACGGGCAAATAGCCGACACTTGATTGTAACTTCAGGAATGTATTAGCTAAAAATATACAGAGAGTATTTGATGAAGAACATGTTACAATTTAGTTGGAAACCTTTTTCCTGGAAGGTTTTGCTTACTTTACGTCAACCCGACTAAGAATTGGGAACTGGCCTACTTTTCGCCTTTGCTTGTTTTAGTCTGCAGTTGCTATCAATGACACTCTCTGCTTGTAGATTGGATTAGCCACAAGCGTGTCATTCATACCTCCTTTCTAAATTTACACGCAAGTCCGCATACGACCTGTGATTACACTAAGTTTCCTGGAAACACTAGGATAGATGAAGCCTTTATGCGATGTTACGCGGTGACGTCATATTGGTGTACCACTATGGCAAACTGTAGTTCACGTTTTTATTCTATTTTTTGTTACTAGAGAGCTGGAGATAACAGGATGTGTGACTTTCTTACCTACTTTCAACATCCATACTTCCATCAGGAGGAATTGTATCTCTACAATCACAACTTACAACGGAAGATCTACAACTTCGATACCACTTCAGGAAGTACATGGCTTCCTGCTAAGGCAGAAAATACGCTAGATTTAATATGGTGTCACGCACATTGATAAAGTATCAAATAGAGAACACTGATGTTTGTTAGAGGCAAAATGAATCGCGAAAACCAAAAAGGAAAAACGTCGGACAGAGAGTATCTTCAGATTGACTTAATGATAATTCAATCAAAATAATGCTAATACAGGCGATGATGATAACGATAATAACATTAAGAAACTTTAACATACACGACAATTAGACATTGTCCAGCTCGTTCTCTTTGGGTCGTTACTTGAGGGCCGACTACTTTCACGAGAAAGGTTGAGAAACATTGAGAAAATAACATCTAATTGCAGAATAAAGTACTACAATTTATACAAAGTAAAATGCTTTATTTCGACAATGATATTAGAAAAGCAGACTAAAGATTCCTACATAGATGAAAAAGCTTTAAATATATGATTTAAAAACAAAAATCTTGGATTTTAATAAACACAGCCTTCGTCCGTGTAACTTGTTATTTCAACCCACTCAGGGAAAGTATGTATAGGCACTGTGTAGTTGTATGTTATTGATGACCAGTTGTTTTTAAGTATTTATTTGATATAGCTTGATGCTTTAAATAAGTACAATAAGTCTAACATTAATCCACCCGATTATACAGCCTGTACTAACATAAAACTAGCTTTGACTTCATTCAGCTTTGCAAAGTATGCACCTAAGTGCCTAGGGTAGTAAACAGAAACTCACCGTGGAGACATTAATTAGTATGCTTGAATATTCTCAAATAGGGTATTTCTAAAGCATCATTCATGCTTTACTTTTAAATGGTTACAAAAAAAAATTTTTGCTTTATGAAAGGGAAAAAACTTTTGTAAAATAAAAGTTGAGGAATTCCAAGTAGTTTTTTACTGGCACTTGTTGGTTTGGGCTTAAGCCTCTAAAGTAGCAATTTTCTTTTCCATCTAAACAATACTCTATACCAAAGTGATTAAAACCAAATAAATGAGTGATAAGTATGGGGTGCAATGGATGTTTGCATTAAGCTGTGAATTTAAAATTTCACTCTCTTTTTGGCCAGGCGTTACGAATGGCAGCCAAGAACTATCCTAAGTAAAGAACACCATCACAAATAGTGATTTTGGTTTAATGTTCAATGTACGAATAGTGAGCCGAACATGCTTTACACAGTTATGACGGACCTAAAGAACTATTAATTATCCAGTAAAATCAATGAATAATTCGGTCAAGACCATTTTCGTTAACTATGACACAATTAACTATATCACAATGTTTTGAGAAAAAGCAGCTTCTAATTTTTTTTATTTAACCCATTTGCGGAGCATATTAAGTTTGCTTTAAGTTTTGCACGAATATGTTTCTACCGAAAACTACTCCGGTAAGCCAAGTCCTGAATAATTTGATTATTAATATGACAAAACTAGGATCGAATGGCCCATGCTGAAGTACTTTAGTCTTTGTGCATGCCGTAAGTCCACAATATGTTAGAATTCGAAACCATGATGTGCTGTTCCCGACGGGAAAAAACCCATAGTAGTGAACGGAAGGTCTGGCTGTGTCAACTATTTAAGATGGAACCGCTCCAGGTGGTCGTTGATTCGGATCGTTACTGTCAGCCTGGTCTAAGCCGATAGTTCGGCATACATCCCACCTCTTAAATTGTCGGCTTAAAATAATTGCACAATACGAATCAAGAATATGACTTAATGTTTTTATTATTATTATTACGATTATTATTATTATCTTTACCCGACCAATCTTATACATTAAAGGTTTATTGACATATCAACGCAATATTTAAATCAATTGTAGCGCAAATAATAACAAATAATAAATAATAACTAAATGCTTTGTAAAAAAAAGAGTGAATCATTATCAGGAAGCCAAGCTGCCCCACTTTATGAAAGACTTTGGTAGTATCACCCAAGCGGCGGTTGGCCGACTCTACAGCATTCCTGCTTCATCATCGCTTATAAAAACTTCAACTCAGCGATGCCTGTACGATCAGAGTCCGGTCCATAAACCCTCATAAAAATGTATAAGCAGCTCAGAAAGTAATAATTTTATTTAGATGTCTTTTAACTACTTTATCATGAATTAAATATGTCAATGTCACTACAGTTAATTTTAACATGTTCTGATCAATTATGAAAACACCTAGGGAAGTTCATACATTTGAATCCACGAGAACTTACAATAGCTTTTCTGACGTATTCAAGATTTAGCGCCTATAGTAGTAGAAAATACACGAAAGAACCCAATGAAATAAAATAAATCGGTTGTAAAAAAGCCTTAAAAGTCTGATAACAGAGAACAGGCCACAACCACCTGAACAAAAAATCGAAGGTTATTTTTTGCACTTTACAAAAAACACACCGTCTAGCCTTCGTTTGAATACTTCATATCGACAAATTTCATATTTTGCCGAATACATAGTTGACTACAAGTATTCACCAAAAATGTACATTCTCACATTCTTAACTTTTTACAAATTTACACTCTCACATTCTTAACTTTTTACAAGTTTAAATTCTCACATTCTCATATTGAACTATTTTGTAATTTACCAATGAGACGGACTTACTATAGTGCAGTTCTTTCGTAAAACCCGTTCTAAAAGAAAGTAGCCTGGTGCGGTAAAACCCCTCACATTACGTCGTTCCCAACTTTCATTGGCTAAAAAAGTTGAAAGTGACGCACTAAAGTGATGCCTTGATACCTTGCACACTCCGACCTCTTGCTGATGGCCCCCTCTCCCCCTCCACTGGGTAGGGCAGATTTCCTTCCCAGTACGCTACAACGAACTCCTCCCTTCTAGATAGCTGCGATTTGAGCCCCAAAATATAGGGCAAAGACCACGCAAGCTGACATCGCTTACATTTCTCACACGAAAACTTGGCTTACCTTAAATAAGATATTACTTACGAACAGCTCATTATTTCCTTTCGCGCATATGGATGATAGAAAGAAACACCGCCCTAATCGACAGCAAGTAGGTCTCAGAGTCTCAAAGTCCTAGTCCAAGCTCCACCTAGCTAGAGGCCTCTCAGGAATAGACTTATGGTAGGGTTAGTTCACATCAATATACTGCCTCCTATTCACGCAACTGTCTCATAGCTTCAGCCTCTTACAAGCTAATATCAACTAACACCATATAAACCAACCACCGACAATAACAAGAAGACTACATTCCTTTTATTGATCTATGTCCAGTGGTGATTGCAGCGATTACACTTTCTATATCTATCGTCCTCGCCTACCACCTATTTAAACACCTCAACCTAGACAGAGATTACATGCGAGTGTGTTCCTTGTACACCGCATGTGCTATAGTTGACGATGCCTACTCGATCTCTGTGAGTACATGGGGAGCACTTGTAAGCTTCTTTCCTCAAGAGATGCTCGACAGAGTTCGTTTCGCTCGACCGAAGGAACGGTAAGCCTCGGAAGGTAGCGACAGTAATAGTAGTAGCTGTATGTAGTAGTGAGTAGTGTGTTACAGCAGGAGTGCATTACCCGAGCAGAGGTAGAACATGGTTCTTACGCGCACGTTTAGCAAAGTGAATGCATCTGTAGGACACTTGCACGACATCGTCGAACTCACGTTGATCTGCCAGCGTCGAGGATGCCTTTATCGCGGCCGATGCGCCAGTAGATTGGAGAGGAAGACCCCTTAAGCCCGTCGAACATATTGGTTGAGCATTTGACGGCCAACGAAGGCGATATTTGTGCCCTAGACGGACCGACTTACCTATGTGGACACCTCTAAACAGACTCGGTAGGTTATTTAAAGCCTTTCGAGGATCGAGTGACCGGCTATGCGATCCAACTGCGGTTGTGTAAGAACCAGCAAAGCGTTTAAGGTGTTGGGAGGCAGACAGATTTGTTTTTCGAGTGAAGCTATAGTTGATGTATTCTTTTAGTTCTAGCTTTGAAGCTAAGTTTATTCAATCGGGAAGCAATGTCACATTTTAGTATCACATGCCGCATAGTACACAGCCCCATACGGCGCTTCACACAGTATGTCAGGTAGTCTGATAAGATCTGATAAGATCGAAGTCAACAGCAAGAACGTTTTTTACATCATAGCTATGTTTCCTTAAAAAGTATAATCGTTATGGGTGGGTGTTAATATAATATTAGCTCCGCCTTTTTACTGGATATACATATCTTACAGTTCACACTTTATAGACAATTGTCAGCACAATTACGGGTTTTCTTGACTTAACATATCTTGAGTTCGTAGCCGTTACTAGCAGGGCTAGAAGTAGAACATCGCACAATTCTTATAGAGTGTTAATTTCAATGCGCAAACATACGCATACTTAAGCTTTGTTTCCAAATAATTTTGTATGGCGAAGGTGCAGCTTAATAAAACTACTTTTTTTTACTTTAATTCAAGTAAAGTAAATACTTGGCTAGAAGATACTTGGTCATAACATATACTTGGTGAGAGGTCAATCATGTCAATAAATGTCAATATTTTTTAAGCATGCCGATGCTACTTGCCGCGTAAATGGTTGCAGCCGAAGCATAAACAAAAAAATACACCCCTGCTGAACTGAAACGGCCAATTAGAATACTTAAATTTACTAAAATGTATAGCTAATATATTCTGCTTCATAGACAATTTTCACATTAAATCGTTTTATAATACAAAAATTAACGCAGGCTTTTTAGTAAATGCTACCTGTTATATGCGTAGAAATGTATTTTTGTGTGCATTATCCTGCTTCAACTTGATAGAAAATAAGTGATTTCTAATTGCTGTTTTAGGCTATCGGCCAGTGGTAGTAGATTTTCCTTCTGTTGCCACTATACACTGGTTACCTACTCTTTTGATATGAGAGCATCGTTTTAGTATTTAGCGAACCTTTTGTTAGCGTTAAAGTTTTTTGTTTTTCACAACTTTAATTTTTGTCTGTTTCTTTTAAATAGCTTTAGCTCAATTTAAACATTACACGACTCCATACTGTTCCCTCTGTAAGAGACAGCAGGACAAGAAGTATGCAGAGTTCAGTCCGGGCATATTAAAAATCTGCTCAGCTTGGTAGACTTAAGTAACCTAGCTTAGTTTTTGTGCTTCATCTGCCAGTTCACCTTTTTAAGCTCTAGAGGTTGGCATTTCAATTAGAGGTTAACGCATGCCGACGCTCAGTTTACTCTATTCAGGTTAGCGAAACGTAGACACAAAGTGACACCTTGCACTACAACGTAAAATAACTTACTAGACTTTGATCTTCTTTAAACCACGGAGTAGGCGAGTTTAGATGTGGATGGGGAAAAGCTAGAGGCACCAATCTCAGTTCCTTCTCAACTTTCTTCTCTCGTCTTCGGTAGTGTCTAGCTTAGTGGCTTTGAAGTCAGAGTGATGAATAGCACGCACTTCATATTTTAGGCTTCGTTCAACTGACTTCTCATGCATACGCGTCTGCTAGCGACAAGATACGACTACCACCACTACGACTACGTGTACGTAACCGGCACACAGCCCTTAGCATGCGACTCCTCCCGGGAAAAGTTCGGCGCGGTTTGCTGCATCCTCCCAGCACTCAGGTTACGCATTCAACAACGTGCCAGCCCAGGCGTCAGGCTGCATAGCGGACAGGCGTCGCTATCAGCGTCCTGAGAAGGGACTACGTATGATGACAGAATTACAAATGGAACCGGTTGTTGTCGTGTAACCGCTGTTGTACTACACTGTGCTGCGCCTCGATGCCACGACAGCTCTGTGACCCACGTAAGTGGCAGTGTGAGTTGGTTTCGGGAACTGAAGACCAAAGAGAACGACAGTTGAGGAACGGCAATGCCATTCATAAAGTTATGAATCAGGACTCGGGAATTTCAAACGGGTGACCGAACGCGTAGACGAAAAGTCAAGTATTCACTGCTACCAACGAAATATAATCAGACAGTTGGCTAAACAAGAAGCAGCTCTAAACTATTCAGCGGAGACCACCGGGATCCATAACGCACGATGAGCAGAAGACAGACTCTGAAATGCGCACGATAAATACCTGACATACAAAATTGTCCCAAAAACGAGTAGAGCAAAACAATCTATAACATTTGTCCTGAGCTATCACTCAATTGGCCAAAGGTTATGTATTTTTTTGTATGTTTACGGATTGCCGTGCCTTGCTTGCTGTGGTAGTAACGCTTCTTCAGTCGTTGAACAAGCGCGCTTATGCAATTAGCACTAACAGGTTTTAGAGCGGCGACGTGCTAAGATGGAAGCATTTTTGAAAGCATTTCGAAAGATTTAAATATGATAGGAGAGAAAAAATGGATTGCTTTAGCTAATCTCAATTAACCGTTATACTAACTTTAACAAGAATTGTTAAAAAACCTATCACAGAACGTGGGCTTGGCTAGACATCTATAACGCGTACTTCAAGGACACATGGCGCAAATTGGGACAGTAAACAACAATATGCGGTGATCTTATATTGCTGCTATATTAGATAACTTGTTGAGATTCATTAATTAATTCAAAGAGCGGTTATTATTGTCGATCTGCATTTTCCTTCGCCCTAGATTTTTGCTGCGTGACGTGCAACATTTTTACATTGGGGAGGAGTAGAGCTAAATGCCTAAAAACAAATACGGGACCTAGAATATTTATCAGAATCTGGTGAACTGTCGCCTATTCTCGTTTAATATCGCTTGTTTCAACGCCGCATTTAAATATAGACTATTTTCGATGCAGTTAATAATCTTACGGTGACTAACATGGCTGGAGTAGCACTTAGTTATGTAGGTAGCTAGTTCTGTCGGAGGCCAATCATAATCTGGAAGAGACCAAACAAGGCCAATTCTTCAAGCTCTTATTCTCTCCATTGCGTCAAGAGCTTCGGTAATATTGTGTTAAATGGATGTCAGAATACTAGACAATTTGTGTATGATCAGATTCCAATATGAGATTGCCTTAGATTTTGTAAATAGGTATGGCTTGTACAGGATAACAATAGCAATTTGCAATAATATTATCTATGGTTGCAATGATAAAACGATTAGATTTGAGGCTCCGTGTGTGTTACATACTCAGAACATTTTGGAACGCGTAGATAATTCAAGCGTGACGTAATCGTATGTGTTTAATAAAACAACTCAACAAATACACACGTTTCGACATACCCGATACATCTCATATGGGTTTCCGCAAACCCACTGAGCTTTGTTGTTCTTGGCAAACTATTTTATTTAGAAAAGCACCGTTTTTCTCGGGCCTTGTCGAAAGCAAATATCTGCTTGAATTAGATAATCGTTGAATCGTTCAGATACCCATTGATGATATAAAGGAAGGATTTCAACATAGATAAAGATAGGCACTGTTGATGAAAGGGCAAATACTGATGTGGACGAAATTAAAAATTATGCTGGCTAATGTCAGTATGACACTGCATTATAGCATCGGATAATACTAAAATGGGGTCAAAGCCGTAGTAAGTTTTAATAGCATTATTTGCCTAGTGTTAGCGCTTATCACTTGATCAGGGGGAAAATTACCTTGGTTCACTGATTGTTATTCGTCTTCTAGATTTAAAGGGGTGTTCATCGCACAATTAGCAGTGTTTTCAGGATTGTTTTGGTTGCCCTTGCAACTAGTACGTAAAAAGGGCTTTTGGTTAGATGCGGCTTTTGCTTTTGCGCTATTGCTTGATAAAAAGGAGGTCTTGAAGCTCCTAGCATTGTTTCCGTAATTCGAACCAGTTGCGCCTTCGTATGTCACAATCGTGGCTCTACTGGGAAGGGTTATTCTGTGCAAGGTTCCCAAATTAGTGATTGCTTGCTCTTTTCGGATGATACGAAATCAACGAATTCCCTCTGAGAAGAATTTCGAAACGAGTCTTGTTTGCCCTTGTTCTTCTGCAGGCATGTCTGTAATTACTGTTATTATCCTACGTTCTGGCAACTACGGGCCAAATAGGCCAATTAACATGACATCGGCGAGAAACATCCGACAGAAAGGCCCTGAAATACAACGTTCCGTCAGACACTGTAAGGCGCAAAATAGCAAAGATTTAACGATGTAAAGCATAAGGAAAAAGCAAGGCTAAAGTAGAAATTACCTCACGATGAGAACTACAGAAAAATAAAGTCAAAATATAAGTCTAGATAAAGCTAAATAGTTGTTTTCAATAACGTAAAAATGACGGTGTATATTCCTAAATATTCCTAAATATTCCTAAAAGTGTAAATATTGCTTAATAAGTGTATAATCCAATTGAAAGCCACGAGATTAAAAATGATGCGAAAAAATGATGATCTACACAAGCATCACATGCTCTTCTGTATATTAGTAAATAAACGACCGCTCACTTCTTAAGCCAGCTGCCGTAGAAATATTTGCTGCAGCCATGCCAAAAACAAATTTGTAGATGGGAACCCTTCAGCTAAAAAACGAGGAGTTGCGCTTTTTTATACAATTGTGTTCTCGTTTTCATTGCTTTTACGCCACGTTTTCATTTACAATGTACTTGTTTGTCCATACGTGGGCGCATATAGATTTTCCTTTTATGAGCAGCCTACCGGCTCATCTGATATTTCTAATTGTTACTTTTTCAACAGCTTAATCTCATGGCTTGATATTACATTGAGTGCAGTGCAATTAACGTGCATGGCTAATTGTTTAGGGAATAAAAGATCGTGTTCAATAACTGAACTAACGACGTATCTCCGACATTTATCATGCATCTTAGCCGGTACCAACAATCTATCTAACCGCTTGCTCAAGGTAAGTCCATTCGCTACAAAATAGAACTATGATTAGTTTTACCTCAACGCCGAAAATGTATTCAAAATAGGCACAACATAGGCCAATCCCTACTTTCTTTTTTCTTACTATTTTCTCCTACCATTACTTTTCTTGGTTTTATAATTGTCCTGAAGTTTTGCTGTTCGCACGGAAATGTAATGAGTTTTTATACTAAAACTTATTCACAAAGTTCACAGCTTGAAGCTACGAATCGTAGTTATATCTTTAAGATTCTTTCGCTCAACGTGCGGCTGTCGTTGTCGACATCTGCGTTGTTTCTCGCTCTAATTGTTTAGATTCTCCGCTTAGATCGGACGAGGGGACGCTCAACGTTGCTCGGGTTCTTTTCTTTCGCGTTTCGATGTGCTGCCTCGTGTTCCTCGGGGACAGCTTATGTTTACCCCGCTTCTCTAGCCTGCCTGACTTTCGTTTCTGATGCGTATCGCGTTTTATTTGCGGTCGGAGAGGGTCTTTAGTGTCCCGTCCCTTTCCCAGTTCGAATTCCTTGCGTGTCACCCACCTACTTCCTTAGCACTCTACCCGCGACCTTTTTGGGTGCAGAAGGCTCATAGTCTATAAGCCAACAACTGTTCTGTTTAAATCACTGCTTACTTGATGACCTCGTTCTTCGAGATTTTTTTCTACTTGATGCATCATATTGCCGCGTAAAATTTTTAGTATTTTTAAATAGTGAACCTTTCGTGCATATTTCTATAAATCATGTTATTTTAAATCACTACATGGTCGAGCAAATATCAGGAAAGGTTATAGAATGATCGATTATAGCCGTCGTTAAAAATTAACCTTTTACTACTCTTTCGAACGACAGTCTTGTTCTGCCATAACTAGCACCAGCAAAGCTTACGTAAAACAGCGCAGAATGCCCATTTTATGTAAAAATGATTTAAAAAAGCTCTAAAAAATAGCTCATACAAAACGTATAATTTACAATATAGCATACAATACGTATTTGAATTACGGTAGCTGTTCAAGCACAGCTGTTCGGAACACAGCTGTCACCTAACACCTCCACTCAGCTTTTCAGAGGAGATGCCACTTGGTGTTGATCGAACATCTGACTAAAAAGACATATGTCTAGGTCTGACCATACGCCAACATTTAACGTCCATGATACCGCTTTTCTTTTTCGGTCGCAAAGCGCATGCAAATACTCCAGGTCACCGAGCTCGACTGACTTGCTGTGACATTCCCTATCGAGAGAACTTGGCAAAAAGTCACCAAATAACTGCTTTTGCTAAGTTTGTATTGAAGGTACAAGCTGATGGGTCGTTATAACCAGTAGTTACAAGTAGAATCTACTGCTAGAGATCTGCTGAAGCATGTAAACTATCAAGAATGCTCCGTTTCAGTTTCGATGGTTCCGCTCTGCCACCGTTGCTGCACTTTATAGCATGGTGATTTCGCTATGCTTATTTCGTTGGTCTGTAGAGGTGAAACACATTGGCCTGTCAACTAGGATCCAGTAGGACTGGTCAGCTTTTCAAACCGTGTCGGTAGGTTTACATTTAGTACATCGTTTGGGTTCCATCTCACCACGCACCTCAAACAAGAACAGATGAATGAATATTAGCCGCAGCGACGGTCGTCCGGCCTTGTTAAAGTGAAGGTGGGGTGTCGCAGGATACCGGGTCAACTGCGGTTAGGACGTGAAAGAGTCAGAAAACCCATCTAGCAGCTTGTGCATTGACAGCAAAAGAGAAGCGTCCTTTGTAAGATTTAAAGAAACCTTTGTAGTTCCTTTATAGGACTTTATTTTCTCTTATGAGTAGAAGCTTAAAGAGCAGACCAAACATGGGATCATTCCCTCCTCTTGCTCTCCTTGTGCGCAGGTCGCTATACAGCAAATTAAGGGAGTAAAATTTATAATACTAATTTACATTATTAAAAATGGTTGTAGACCACTTTTTTGCAAGGGCAAGTAACACAGTATAACTGTCTTCTCTGTGCTACTAGCATAGTCATAATACGTAGAATATATGTGGCACGTCTCTAAAAATGTAATTATGTATGTACAAATTAAAACAAAAGCGGATGCGGAAATCGCTACGTGCATATTAGATGCACGCTGTTGCAAAATTTCAATAAATTCATAAAAAATTTTGAATGACAGACTTCTTTCAGTCGACAACTGAACATAGCTATGCGTAGAATTACCGTATGTGCCTCTTGTTTTTAATCTCTTTACAATAAGCTCTTTACAGTTAGGTAGCGTATGTGAATATTGGATCTCGACGACATCCATGTCGAGTGTCTTCCGCAACAGTGAATGGATTCCTTTTTGATGCATTCGTATAGTGGACCAACAAGGTGCAAGGAAGTTTGTGATCGAAATTTTACGAGCTCAGGGGCAAAAGGCCGTTGTTTTCTAGGAGAAGAGTTTGCTGATAATACGCCAAAGTGGACACTACAAAGCTTTAATGATTATTGAACCAGGAGGCGGTTTTAGCCGATAGTATACAGCAATTGCTGTGGTATACCTTTTCCGCAATAAAATCTACGTGTATATATGTTAATAAAACATTTTATTTTACTGTTGACTAACTCGTTCTCTTTACACGTTCCAAGAACACGCTTGGCCCTTGAAAACCTTGTAACCTTGTTTTATTAGAGCGCATGCGAATTTACTTATCGGCCTGACAAACAATTTATAGTAGAACTTAACAGTTCCCAACAGGAGTTCCAATTATCAATCCAATGAATGCATGCTTTTAGAGAATTGGTATCACCAATAAAATATTTGCACGTATGCTTTTATTAATAGATTTTACATTTATTTTCGGTAAACGATTAATTTTGTATTGAGTTATGAGACAACTTCGATGCCTCTACCATTTAGAAGCCATTCACGTTGCAACATGTTTGTCAACGACTACTTATATAGAAAAAACGTAATGAGTTTTTGGAGTCTGCCGGGACAATTGGGCATTCCTTATGCATTTGCTAGAGATTAGCGATTATACAACGAAAAGTAACCAAAAAATAGAAAGTGTTAATATTTTGTTTTTATTTTAACAATCAGCTGATTTCACCTCTAATGTAAGGGCTCCTAATCGAACGGCTCAATTCTTAACCAACCTCTCAGGAGTAATCAACTTTTATAAAAAAAATTTAAATCAGGGGCGTTTATAAAAACGTAATCTGTACTTATCATTAAAAATTTGTTTATATACATTATATCGTGTAGAACATGCTTCTCCTATCCTGAGAATGTTAAGTCACAGCGGAGGAGAAAATTGCTGTGAGGTCGTTTATATTCTTTTGAAGGATGTCTTCAAAACTCGATTGTGCCAGATGCAAGCTGCGTCATAGCCAATATGGTACACCCGACTACTTCTAGGCTTCTGCAAAGCATAACCTAGTGGCACCGACGATGTGTCCAGGACGCGTTGACTTTAAAGTGCGGAACAATTGCCTTCATAGAGACTTCACTCTTTCTCCCGACACACTACACAAGAGTTTACATACAAACCTTTTTCCGTCTTATCAAGGATAAAAGTGACTAGAGCTATCCAAGAGCTACTTTCTTTCTCTAGTTCCCTTGGGACGTTTTACAAAGAAGAGCCTGCTTGCTATTGGCTCGCGTGCATCGGGAATTGTTCGCTAGCTGACTAGGACGTAGTGGGGCGCAAAATCGCAGTCCAACCACAGTCTCTATCAACAGAGTTTGGAAAATTGAAGGGCAATTGGGATACAGGCGAGGGTATGCCCTCACTACTAATACAACAACCACGACCGGGTGTGACATCAGGCTGTCAAAAAGCTTTTAGAAGTCTTAAGTAAGGCCAAAAGCAGCTAGCAGTTACCGCACGTAGCTGGACGCCCGCCATGGGCCTCCCAACTTCACTTTCACAGCGAAGGTATGGTCAAAATAATACAAGCGCTTACGGAGGTCGTTATATTGTGAAGAAAGCCACAGAGAAACCAGAAGAGCCTGGGAAAGGTCTAAGAGAGTTGAGCCAGGAGCCAGGAGGAAAGCCAGGAGTGCTGAAGTAGGATGCGGAGCACTGCGCTCGGGGAGTTCATAACTGGCTCTAGGGCAAGATTCGTCTCAGAGTTCACTTTTTCTCGGGTCGGGTGAAGCTATTCGATCCCAGACTGTCTCCTCTCTTTAGTTGTTTTAGTACTGTAGCATAAACGCTTTGACTAAACAATTTATTTCACAAGCCTAACAGCAGCCAGCGTTTTGAAATATTATATTATTATACATATATAAAGCGATGTAATTTGCGAGAATACGAGCCATTCGTATGAGCGACGCTTCACTTACGTATAACGTGACAACGTGTCTCAGTGATCAAATCGCTTTTTCCCGCTTGTTTGGAGGATAGTTGTAGAACGCTTTGCTACGCTATCGCAGGCGTGATGTAATATAATTGTGAATCACAGCACGCTGTAAATATGTCTTTATGGCATTCACCGTTTTAGACTTTGTAATTCAATTAACCGAGCTCTAAAACACACTCCTATATGACAGCAATGTAAGGATCCTCAATATAAAATTTAGTTTTTAGCGAAAAAAGAATCCTATTAAAGAACTACAGGTGAGCAGGTTAGTGCAAACTTGATTAACAAACCTCTTGTTGCACTCGGTGGCTTGGTACACTCGAGTACAGCTTGCGACCGTAAAAGACACGTAAATGCATCACTTCGGTTCCCGCCGTTGCGCATTTACACGTAGTATCATCTTTCAAAGTAATGTAACCTGGGGGGGAAATGTAAATATGCACCGGCGGGGTGTCACCTCAGTCTACGAAGCAGCATCCGGCCCCTAGCCCATCGTTTTCTAGTACCACTTTACCTTCCACGATGGCGTTGAGCCATCGTACTCTGCTCTGTCAAACTCAAGACAAAGTCATAATATGGTCCAATACCTCTTTCAACAATGCTGGTCAAGGCAACCCCCTATCAGTCTTTCTCGGCTCGACTAGAAAGGGGTAACGTAGAACTGTGTGTTAAACATCGTCTGGCACTCCAGTCTCGTACAAGATGCACCTATCAGTGTCAGATTTCCCAATAGGAATCGCCCTTAGTGTTCTTCGTAAGTTCCGTGCATGACCATTCACTCTGTCACTCGTTGATGGCGGCGTTTCTAGCCGCTGGCGGATACGGCTGATCGTCGAGGAAGCATGAGGTCGGCTTGCTGATCAGTAAGTCCTATGGCAGTAGCTTGACCAAGACGAGTATCACCTCCGTTGAGGCAGTCCTGTATGACTGGCTTACCCTGATCGCCAGCGTCCTCTGTGCCGACCTCACACGATTACGATTCGCCTTTAACCTAAATACTATATCGCCCGATACTAACACTCCGTGTAGTGCGATGAACTTGCATACGGACGCCGGCAACCTCTTGTTTCCATCAGTTGCTACAACCTCAGGCATCATTTGTGCCAGGTCTAAGGATCAAACCCCGCGGAACTCCTGTCGTTGCCTCATACGTCTGCTCGGTCGTGAGCACGACGATATCATCCTCCGCAGATACGGCAATATCCTTTTTCTGCGTAACGTATCCATCAGAACCGTGCAGCTCATCGAGTTAAACGCTTGACATCGTTCTTGACATCGAGAAGAATGATTAGGAGAAAAGACCTCATTTTCAAGGTGTTCAGTTCTTCTCAAGCGCTCATTCCAAAACTTTCCTCAAGAGTGGACCTGCCCCTACGGAAGCC
This sequence comes from Tropilaelaps mercedesae, assembly GCA_002081605.1. Taxonomy (NCBI): domain Eukaryota; kingdom Metazoa; phylum Arthropoda; class Arachnida; order Mesostigmata; family Laelapidae; genus Tropilaelaps; species Tropilaelaps mercedesae. The sequence goes on along the minus strand of MNPL01003950.1, from coordinate 6,086 downwards.
GTGGTGCGACTCCAGCAAAGAGTTCTTTGCTTCTGTCTCATTGTTTACTCTTTCCACCAGGACGTTTTCAACGACTTTGCCCACTGTGTCAAGCAGACATATAAAGCGGTAAGAAACTGTCTTCGTCCCCTTGGTTTCGGAATTAGGCTGCATGAGTGCTGAAGAACTCATCCTCGTCCACCACGTTTGCGTGACAAGCCTTTTTCTTATTCTTCTTTTTTTGCCTCTTCTATCCCCTGCGACGGCGCTGATTTCTCTGCTTGTTCCGTCTAGCCCGATATGGCTGATTTCTCAGCCACATTTTTTTCCTACCCTTACTGCGTCCACATTGGCGGGCCTCCTCGAAGGCTTTTAGGTGGGTCGGCCCACGTGGATTTCCGGAGCGATGTCCGATCTCCCGGCATGTGAGGCATTTAGCTTCGCTCGCCTTACACACTGCTCTCTTGTGGTATTCCTTGCCGCAGCTGAAACGCACTTTTTGCAGTGACTTCTCGGCTACAGAATTTCAAGAAATGTGCCCCAGCTTCTGGTAGCGGAAGCACCAAGTGATGTCCAACCACTTCGCAGAACGGCACGTTTTAGTTCCTATTTGCATATTTCTTGCCGCTACCAATTTCCCGGCGCCAGCCGGACCCTAGCCAATCATGCTTCCTTTGCCAGACCAGGTTTGTCAGCGTCAATTGGAGTGTCCAAGAACGACCCTAGCCGGGCTCTGACCACCTTCTCGATGTCCTTTTTGTCCACTATAGAGTCGATTTCCCAAAGTGTGGCAACCGGTGTTTCAGCCGGCGCGTCCCTATGGGTGACCTTGCGATCCCCCTCTCGGACTCCTTTTGCCAAAGCTTCAGAGGCTCCACTGTATGGAGCACCACCTCCCTTTCCTTCCCCTTTGAGACCCCTGTGACTCGGGTCTCTGAGCCCGTTTGCCATAACCTCGTCCGGAAGTCGCGCTCCGTCTCCGCGAAGGACATGCTGCCCCTCATTTGGACCTCGACGGTTGACCAAACAGTATCCTGGGAGTCGCGACCCAAGTTGCATACCCTGAGGCCGGCCCCTGCAACCTACATCCTTCAACAGGCCTTGATAATGCATTACGAGATTCCTATTCCCCGAGGTGACATAGACGAGAGGCACATCACTGTTTCCTATCAGCCCTTTCTTCTTTTTTAAGACTTTCATCAAGGGCGATTTGTCTTCTGTAATCAGCCTTTTCCGCCATGAAACCCATCACCAGGACCCTAACTGTATTAGGGGATGGGCGAGTCTGCGCAATGATCTCAACCTCTACATGATTGCGTACCACTACGACCGAATCCGCCAGTATGCGGCCATCTCCTGCGCGAGCGGGAAAAAGTCCGACATAGCCTCCGGGGGCTTTACATCGCCGTTTCATGCCGCCGTGCGACCTGGATCCTGTGAGAGGAACTTCGCCGCGAACCACACGTGTCGGAATATTTCATCCGGCCACGAGCGTTCCGCCAGTCGCCTGCGGTCCGGAGAGACCCGAGGACGTTTTCCAGCGTCCACAGCTTCCGACCATTGGACTCCCCTAGTAGCCCTGCGGGCACGGCCGCTAAACGCGCGTAGAACAGCTCCTCTGCAGTCCTGCGACTTCTTTCTGAGCTTTAGTAAGGCGTCTTTTCACCTCTTCCAGTCTCTTCTTCTTGACGTCATTCTCCGCCATCTGCTGGCCCACTTGTTTTTTCCAGGATTACTCCTGGGTTTGCACGAACTCCCCCGTTTCCTCCTTTTCGTATACGGCGGCTCAGTACGCTTTTCCAAGGCCGTCTAGTACGTCCCTGATCTATTCGATTAGCTCGTCCGTATACTCCGTAAACGACTGCAGTCCGCTTCTACGGGGCAGTGGAGTATTCTAATTTTCAATCGCAACCTTAGATAGGTCACCCACCTTTCTAGACCGATCGGCCAGACCCACCCTAACCTTGTTCTGTTCCTCCTGTTTTCTACGAGCCCGTAGAGGTTTCGTTCACCTTGTCTAGTAACAATAGAGATCTAATATCAGTGTTTCACATCATTCCGCTGGAGCGAGGTGACGGTTGCCTTTAGCCAGGGGTACTGGATATAGTGTGGCCTTGGTAGTACGCCTTCCGGATGCATTAGGGTCCGGCGTCACCCGGCACCATAGGATCCTCGCGATTACGAACCACGGGATCATCCGACCAACCACCCTTCGGGGGCACTCTGCGGTACCGGTGAACTTCATGCCATCAAAGCAGGAGTTAACCCTACGGGTAGGCGGACGGGCGTTCCCTACAGTGTATGATAGAGCAGACAAAGCCAGCTGGCGCGGGGGTTCGGGCCCAGTACTATCCACCGGCCTGACGTACCTCGACTTTTAAAACTGTACCCTCACCGAAGCTTCTCTCCGTTGACGCCTAGCAGACCCCGTCACTGCAGAATCAGTGTAGGCCTCGTTAATTCTACGAGCGGCTTCAGGGTTGGTTAACCTTAGTATTGGCGTAAATTAATTCTAATTTGTTATCATTGATACTGGATGCATGATCATCAATCTGCATCTATGACAACTTGTAGTCGTTGTTCATAGGTTGCATTATTTTATATATATCTAATAAGCTGAGTAGTATACTAGTTTAATTTTAAAAACATTAATTACAGCATTAACATCTTCTGGAACTAAGTGTACGTAACTGGCGTTTGGTAAGGTGAAACGTGCTACAATGGAATATTGAAAAAATGAAAAATAAGACGATCTACTATGACATTACAACTCAATCGTGACAAACCCATGTTACTTTCCCCTACTATTTTAACGCTCATTGTTCTGACACCACTACTTGGCCTCAAGCTTGTGAGCTCAATTTCTCCACTTAGTTCAGTGGCTGCTTCGACTAAAAAGGTGTTCAACTGCTCACAAGCTGAAACCTTACTAGGTGACAAACAAAACTGCATTACCTTTGATGCGAGAAACCGTGGGAGGCGCAATCAAGTCAGAATATCATTTGAATGCAAACGTAGCTAATCAGAAGACTCTATATGGTGAGGTTAGTGGCGTGGATTGATACTCAATCCAACGATATTGTACGTGCGGGAAATATACCCTACGCTTTGTTTTAATTTAGAGTTCGAATTGTTAAGCGGCAAGCGATGTACGCATTGATGAAGAAGCTGAATTTTTATTTAATGTGAACGTATAAATCATTGCGTTCTGATGTACGACGTGGTAAAAAAGAAAACTATATTTTCAGAACAAAACTTTCTGCACGCAATTTGCAATTGCCAGATTAAAGCAGTTATCAATAGTCCCAATAAGAGGTACCAGATCATATCATAAAACGCCATTAGAACTAAAGCGTTTTTCATACATATCAGTCGTATTTCTAGCTTGAACTTATCTGATGGATTCATTTGCTGATACATTGTTCCTCCTTCCTTTTGTTTTAGTAGCTGATTCGCCTTACTATCACCTCTCTTTCAACGGAAAGACTAACGTCACCTACTGTGAAGCAAGTCTTTTAAATTCGTGTGCAAACACACGTTCCATCTGAAACTGAGTTGATGCAATAAATTACAAGGAAACGTATTTTTGAACTGTTCCTATAGCTTATCTATTCCTTTATCTCATGCTAAAAATTTATTAAACATTATCCTTCCTTTAATTTCTTCAATTCTAAATGTGATCTAATATCGGCGCTCAATTTAAATTACGGCCAAAAATCTGCTTCTAAGGCTGAACTAAAGCCCAAGATACAGAGCTCGAGCTATGAGAGGGATAGCAAGTGCTGTTTAGCCCCCGGCGGTCTCAGGCGATTCTTGGAGGACACCGTACGGGCCAGGCAGCTCCCTCTGATACACCGTCCCATCTACTGCCCTTGTTCTCGTACATCTCCCACACTCCTCATGGCAGTCTCGTCGCCCCTGGCAGGCTTCCAATCTCTGCGATCTTCTGAACGTCCTCTGATAGCAGCGATTACCCGACAGAGGCAGTGGCACCCAGTTGCTCACTCACCACCAATGGCTAACCCGCTAGCCGGCTAGCCCGCCTTTCTCCATCCCCCCTCCAATCACGCCTCCGCGGTTCGTATCGTTAAAACTAAAATAGGAGAGACTATTTCCATATTAACAATGATAGTGTTTCTCTTACTCTCAAGAAGTCGTAGTCATCATTATCCCCTTTATAACGTGTAGAATTATTTCGCATGCATTTTTTTGTGCTCATGCCGTGGTTTGCTCAAAAATTGGCCTAAAAGTTATGCGCACCTCACAGGGAAAATCACCAATTTTTAATAAAACTTACGCAAGTATAGATGTGTGCAATTACGATTGACTTTACGTTTTTTAACAAAGAAGAATTCAACATAACATGCGCGCGCATACATGTGTTCGCTTTTTTTGCATTGCTGATATTCTCGTCGTTACTGTTCAATTCCAAGTTCAGAAAAAAAGGTGGGATTTTGAAAAATGGTTTCTTTACTCATTCATGGCTAAAGAATGTGGAAATGAAAACAAGAGTTGTGACACCAGGTTATGTTGACTATGGATGTCGTCAAAATTCATTTTATGATTTGAGGAGTAGATGAAAGCTCCGTTTTATAATAAATGCATTTTCGTTAGTCTTTAACGTTTCGTTAATCGGGAAAAATCTTTAAGTTCTTCAAGTTTTTTTGCACAAATACGCGTTACAGCAGCGAATTCAATACTAGAAATGTAGTCAAGGTACGTTTCTGATACAGCATATGGCACACTTGTAGCGATTATGTGTCCTCGGTGTGTGCGACTGACATAGTAAATAGATCAAGTGGATGCTCTGGGAAATGGGAGCTACCAAAGTTTTATAATAGCTGGAAGTTTGACACCATTCGAATGGTAAAATGCCTAAACTATATAGCATCGTTTATCAACACCTGACCTTAAACATTCGACCTAATTGAAAAAATTCAATAAAAACTCGATCTAGTTACTTTCTGGATTGCTTAAACTTGTCATAAACATAACGGCTTGCTTGGATCTATAAGCATTATTCTGTAACATCCTTGTGAGCCGATACTCATCATAGTGTGTTGCGAGGACGCTCCATCATTGCATCTATACTAGGTAATGCGTTGTAACTCTATGACATATGGTAAGATGCTACCTAAGGTTCACACAATAATGATGGAGCAAAGTTTTTGTATACCTGGTACACTGCTATAGCATGAAGCCAAATTAGTGGAAGAATGATTAATTTATGACGAACAATTTCCAAGTAAGACATGTAGTACAAGGTTGACTTGAAACTTGCAGGTGAAAAACCTTTCATTTTAATTAATTAAGAAATTGCGATCGCGAGAAGTCTAAAAATCTATTATAACGCATAGTTATACAGTGTAGCAACACAACAGGTGCATCTGGAATCGTACGAAATATATTAAAAACGTTGAACTTACGGTTTTGGATTGAAGCACTGACGCCTCTTAACTCAGAACTATAAATGAATTAACTACTCAATAAATATTTTCCGTCACAGTTAGAAAACTGTTTTAAACCAAAAAATTCGGAAAACAATTACATGGTGAAGATGATCACTGATTTGATAATATATTAAAGAGAAAGTGAAAGACGAGAGCGACACAGGGTGCTCTAGATCGTGATTTTCACATCCAATTATATTCATGCTGACAACGCTCGCTTAAATCCTCTTAAAGTTCAAGCACGTTAGCCAAGTAAGCTCCTGAGTGTGCAAGGAAAACCCCTTCAATCCTATTTTAGTCGCAGTGCGAGTGACGGGTCGGAGGTTGATAGACTTGAACATTTGGGTGTCATGAACGAGAAAGTGAGTGCTTTAGCTAGCGAAACAGCATTCATCAACGAAGTCTCATAAAGCCCTCATAAAAAGCGTCTATTGACTATTGGTGGTACTAAAATGACTGCCAGGTTAAACAGGCTGAAATCTAATTTCTGGATCAATACATTTTGATGTCTGGTTAGGTCGTCTAAAGGATCGACATGACAGAGTGCCAGCAGGTGACTGCGAGATAACGAGCATAAAGCGAAGTGTGCATGTAGCTTGTCATGCGTTTGTCTGCTTGAATGTCAGTGTATATATATATATATATATATATATATAT
>MNPL01003949.1:0-11539 GCA_002081605.1 Tropilaelaps mercedesae | reverse complement strand
ATATATATATATATATATATATATATATATATATAACACACATCGTGGGCAAGTAGTGCTATAACGATGCTTTGAAACAACTCTTTGCGGTTTCAATGTCAGAATTAATGACGTTCTATAGGCGGATGTAGAGATTATATATTTTTGAAAACTAACGGTCTCGTAACCGGCCGTGCTCAATTACAAAAAATAGGGAATATTATTTTTACGACTGTAATGCCGTGGAGTCGATAAACGCCGTTATTTTTAATAATTTGAGATACACGAAAAGATAAATGTACCTCCAATGAGTAGGTACTTATGTGTGCACCATACACCAATAACCATAAATTATTTAGCTGAACTAAGCAATACCTTTAAGAAAATAGAAAATCCGGTTATTTTGTTGGTCGTGACAATAATGCGAACTCAATCAGATAAATATATATTAGAGGCTTATCTAAATTACATTGTCATCGTAGATATTCTTTTCCGACGCAAATTCCAAATATACCAGGCTTAAAAAGAAATATAGTAAGTTGGCTCATCAAATTACATTTGCGTAAGTCACGGTTTTACTGAAGACCCCGACTTCCTTATTTGAGAACTAAAAAGAAATCTGCTGAGAGGCGGTTTTATAAAGTAGATAGACTATATCTTTCTCACGCTTACTTCGGTTGTAGTCGGCGTTTGATAATCTCAACTTTGGTTACGAATGACCGCTAACTGAATATCTACAGTTTTCCTAGTCATCTGTTGCTGTACACGCATGTCTTCCGATTAGTTATGTCGTTTGAATTTTATTTTACATATTATCCTTCTACTTGCCACTGCGTGGGCGCTTCCGTCAGTTTAAAATTGAGGGTGCTAACAGCGGCAAGTACTTCCCTTGAAACATAATATTCTTTGTATTAGCAGAACTGTGCAGCAGAAGTAAACTTCCTCCATATGATCTGTTTACGCGTGCAACTAGAGGTCCAATTTCGCCAATGGGTCTGTCCGCACACCGATTTTCAATCCTCGCTGGCCCAGTAAAGTTGCTCAACTCTTAAACTAAACAATGGAACTAGCAGAATTTTCGTCTAAAAGAGTTGTCGGCGCACCGGCCTGACCAGATGACGTTGAGAACCTCTTCCATAGCCCCAGAGCTGCTTTGGTAATCATCACTTTCAAATCGCAGTGCTCACAATGATTTTTCGAATAATTTCTCAGATGCGCCAAAAAAGGCCGGGGCACACTTTTACAGAGACGTTTCCACATGGCGTTAATAAGACGATTGGCAAGAGTGACGAGTCAGTATCAATTGACGCACCGATCCATTACTCAAATGGACGTGCCCCAATATATGTTGTTATAAAAATGACGAATGATGCTGCAAAAACAACGGCGGTTTCGACTTTTTTGTTTGCTGTTTAGTTTTTTAGTTCGGTTGCTTCCTATTTTCTCCTTCGGGCAAAAGCAAACATACTATATAGTATTTAGAGCCCAACTCTGAAATGGTACGCTATCGTATTGGATACGCGTTGTTGTTTGTTGTATACCCTTACAAGATATGACACGCATTCATCTTTAAAAGAACATGAGTCAGCAATATGCAATATCGTGTTAAATGTCTGACATAAATATGAACGAGTCTAGCTGAAAATTAACACCAGCAATTGTTTCTTTTTGCGCCCTTTGCACCTCGACTCCAGCGAATGTACTTTCCTTCTAAAGACCAACTGCTTAAACATAGTCTTTGAGTGTGTGTGAAAGCTTTGGCACTATACTGTTCCGTTAGACATGCTAGGTATTTACGGAGCTACTTTTAAGGCAAAGAAACCCTGTATTACCAGAATTCTGTCTTGAACTATTAATATAGAAAAACTAAAAGTCAGCCGATCCGGCAAACAGAGATGAAATATCTGTGCTGTCAAGAAGCGTTTTAAATAACACGAGGTAATATGCCACCTATAGTCTTATCAGTGTTAATTTAATTACACTTTTTCATTATTAAATTTTTTCATTATGCAACCAACAAAACAATGTATTTTATATACAAAAATTATTGACAATAAAAACATTTCTGACGACGTCTACATATCGAGTTTTGTGGATTTCCGTAAAGCCACCTGCTAGGTAGTTGTTTTAATTTTTGGCCCTTCATTTTACTACCGTCAAGCAACTTTACACTTAAACTTTGAAATAAGGAAAACGCGAGACCGCTACCATTGTCATAATTGATTGTTTCTTTTTATCACAGTAGAACCTTTAAAAAATGAAAAAAATAGGTTATCTACAGAGAGATCATATACATCTCAACCGTAACGGATGTTGTTAGGTCGGATGTCTGAAGGAGGAAAAATCACGAAAGTTCACTTTGACTTTGAACTTCGTTACACTGAAATGTTCGTAGTAGTAGTTATAATAGTTTATGAAGCACACAATGTACCACAAAATATTTGCACAAAAATAGTTGACCGGTTCTAATTTTCGTCTGCCTGGAATTGATATGCCATAATGTATCGGTAGAGATATGATCATATCCGTGTTTGCAAAAAGTGCAAGTTAGGTTTCTTATTCGGCGTTGCAGGCTTCCATTAAGCCTTTTTGTAGTGAATGGCTAAAATATTTCGTTTACAGCACATTTATTTTAAGGCTAATAATCTTTTGGAGCTTTCATAATGAATGTTGTGGGAGTGCGATAGAAGGGCAGGAGTATGGTAAAAGGATAATGAACCTTAATATCGGAAAGTCTAATGCAGGTCACCGAAGGATCACACCTTAACAGCTTGAACAGTATCTTTCCTCTTGTGAACGGGGATAAGTGTTTTTTAGCCTTTAGACTACACTCTCGTCAAGATGTCCCGTAAAGTGTACAAGCTATTCTATTTAGGACGAAATGGAGCTTAACGTCTCTATAACGTAATAGTGCATTCATCCGTCTTTATGTATACCACCTGTTTATTATATTTGACGTTAAATAGGCTTTGTCCATCCCTGATTAATGTCATCGGAAATAAACATCTTCGTGATTAATCACTACCCCTCAGCGATTTGGCTTACGTGTGTAACACTTCACAAGCAGTGACCTATGATGATCTGCCTGCGATGAAACACCTTTAATACAAGCTGAAGAAATATTCAAGGAGACTTGGTTTACGAGGTTTGAACTCAGTGACCCACAAATAACTTTGAATCGCCCATGGGTCTACGGAAGAAAGTCTTCACCGTCGTAACGTATGTAACTGTTTGTTCAATGACCTCTCTCTCTCTTTCCTCAACCTTGCGTTTGTATCAATAATTATTTTCCCACTTTCTCTGTATTCTTCATCCTGACGGCCATGGAGATATGGCTAATTTCCTCAGCATTTTATCAATAACTGTTTATTGGCTCTGCACATGTGCGGTCGCTCGGTTCACGTGGTGCACCTTGCAAATCACCAACGTGATTGGTTGTGAAGCTGGTAGAATAAACCGTACTCACACTTATACATCGGCACGAAAATACACATCCAAGGGATGATCCGTCAGTTGCCTACCTCTTGGAAATCCGTCGGCTGGTAGGGTTCTTTTGCTGTCGCTGCTGCCACTTCTACTCCCCAGCCGATCTGTCCTTTTATGCCGCTTCTCGTCCAACCAGTCATGTCTACGCGCTGGCCGGCACCACGGTGGCGGCCTTAACCTGCACATACGCTTGCGCCCCCCGTGAAGGATGGCAGGGTTAAGTTAAATGATCGACGAGGCCTCCCTTCATCTGCATTGACGATAACAGTAACAATGAACAAGTCGACCGTCGATAATGTTTCTTATTTTGCGTTCGTTCGGTGAGTCCAACGCAACGTCATCGGCAGCAGAAAAATCAACAGCGCGGTGAGCTTGATGTTACATCCGTAACTTCAGTAATACGATGGTGTCGGCGGACGTGGGTAGCTGAGCGCTGCAACCACGAGTGATTGCGAGGTTCACCCGGCGCTCGGCTATTCATTTACTGTTCACCAAAATTATCTATCCACGAAATATATGAAAAAAGAGACCAAAAAGCTAAAGATGGTCTTGATCTTTTTATGGCTGAGAGTGCGACGTTGGTTGATGTCGGTTGTCAGGACCTGTCAGGTATTTGCTGAAGAGAGAAGAATAGGTTGTTCGCATTGGCTCAGATGGATCGTAGTTTATCGTTGGCGTTGCCCCAATGCGAATGGTCTGATGACGAAAATAACACTAATGGTGTTATTGGGATCGTTGATTGAACGATACCCTATTTGAGGTCGAAGAATGGTACATCTCTTTTCACTTTTTTTTAAATTCCGTTGTTATGAAGACGGATCATTTTGTTCACGTCTGTGGGTGTATGTCGTGTATAATATGGTCAACCTTTCTTGGATACTCTAAGAGATGCTGCTAATACGTGGGCGCAGATCTGCAACATCGATCATTTCAGCCTAAGCAAAGAACAAACAGGTATAGCCCTTGGAATATGGACAAACATATACGAAAGACACGTCTTAAAATAACCCACTGTTTCTGTAGTCCTCGAAGAAATGTTCTTACGAAAATATGATCTCTACGCTGCTAAACGACAACACAGAAAACACAGACAAAATATGTATGGGATAAAAATAGAATGCCTATTTTCCTTACTACTGATAAACATTCAAAATGTAGTCTCTTAAACCTGTTTTTTCAATATCAGTAGTGCAACGAAAAACGAGGTATGGTCTAGGGGGCTAACGTTCATGCACAAAAAAACGTAACCTCCATGGTGCACAGTGTCTAGTCTGTGAAGGGTTAAAGGGATACAGAGAGAAATGTCTATGCTCTTCTATGAGTTACTTGCTTTCACCTTTTTTCTTTACGGGATAATATATATATATATATATATACACCTCTGTGCATGTTTGTAAATATTATCGAGGTTTACATCATTCATGGGCTAAAGCCAACCTTGCATCTCATTCCTGATGACCGTCAATAATCAAATAGTACAGTCTACACGCCGCCGTCTATCAAACGGACGGGTAAGACTGACGAAACCACCAGATTCAACAAAATGCCCATTTCCCAGCCTCTGGCATACTCCTCCTTCTTTTGCTGTCTTAGTCTTTTAATCGGTGGCGTAACAGATAAATTAACACGTAATAGCCGTCGTGTATGGTCTGTATAATGACAATAACAGAAGGCAGCATCAGGCGTAAGAGGAACATACTGACCGTTGCAAATATGCTCTGTCAATTTTTTACCAGGTTCACCAACTAAGCAAAGGATAATGATGAAAGCGACGTTGATGGTGGCGATTGTGACAACGACGAACGCTCGATGAGCCATGTAGTAACGAGGCGAGCGAAGAGGAGAATTAGCAAGACTAATCAACTCCTCGCACGATGGCTGCCTTTTTTCCACGTCATCCTTGGTGTTATTAAGTAGACCCACATGGCTATCTATTATGATACGTTTGCTATTACTCATGTTATACAAGAACTAATAGCGGTGCTGATGATTATTGCTGTTGTTGTTGCTGGCTTCAATCTGCAAAGCTGTTGTCTGTCGTGGTCTCGTGCGCCACGTTGCTAATGCGATATAGTCGGTCGGTCGTAATGACAACAGTAACGTCATCAGAAAACGCATTAGCATCATCCCCAACGACGTGTTTGTTATGTCTCTCGTCTGCGGTTCTCTCTAACGGACACAAAACACGTTATAGAGTTAAAGGGAGTTTTGTGACTTGGCTATCCTATATTACCCCCGTTAACAGTAATATGTCAAAAAGCAGCTTTAGTCACCGACTAAGATGGGAGACAAAACCAGGGATTGGCAAAGCGGGTTAGAGTTAGCTAGAATAGCCAACAGTCATCAAGCAGCAGGAGCAAGGCTGGCTATTACGTAGGAATGTAGTCGTAGTTTTGCTGTCAGTGTCATCTGGTTCGTCGTGATGATATTCATCGGCTGTTGTGCGTATTTCACCCCTTTTGGGTTTTTTGTTGCTGTTATTGTAGGCGATTTTCGGAGTGGTCAGCGAAAAGGTCGATATTTGAGTCTTATCAGCATCCCGGTGGGCGCTTCTAGACGACCATCATATCCCTGTCACGTAAACTAAGGGCAATGGGAAGTCATTTACCAGATAACGCAGGCGTGAAGCAACACCGATTCACTTACTGCTGACTTAACGGAAGAATGTCTGTATTTTGTATTACATGTGCTTGCAGAGTAAGAGGGATTCTAAAACGGGCGGAGGTACACATGCGCGTTTACGGTTAATTGTTGAATGTCTTTTTTGAACATCCATCATCGGCGTTGGCATTCACTATGATACTCATCAACCAGAAAGACGCAGCAGAACTATCTAGTGGTGTCGTTGCAATGTTGCAGTTATTTTAATTTTTCTAGTTAGATTCTAGATCTTACAAATTCAAAGTTTGTTAGTCTTCCTTGCGCGATGGTATTGCTACAGCTGTGGTTCATATCCGTAGTAATATGAGCCCCTCTCCTGTGTTCTTGGTGAATTATTCAGATGAACTTCATCGTACCGAATGGCCGTTTTTGTGCGTCCCTGTTTGCGTCATTTATTGCGTCCTACTTGCGGTATTCAATTAACTCTGTTTCGTGTTGATGAGAGAGATGAAGTCAACCAGGTGATGAGGGTATGAAGTGTGATCTATTCTTGAAGCAGGCGGAAGGGATCGGGAGATTGGGACCTTTCACCGATTAGGGATCTTACCCATCCAAGAGCAAGCCACCTTGATCCAGCCAAGGTTGAGGTGCGTTTGCTGATTAAACAGCATTTTAGTACTATTGATACTGCTACTATGGCTACAACAATAACAACATATTATTACTCGTCTGCTCGAACGATCATCAAGCATCTATGCGACTACCCATTCCTTGCTCCATTGCATCGCAGTGAATGCACCAGAGCACTTTCCTCCGGGCGCAGGCGAGAATCAACGTCTTACTGATACAAGCGCCTTTACCCTATTCTGTTTTGCGCCAACCAGCTGACCGACCAGCTGACGGACGCGTGCTCGCTGTGTAGGCAAACAGACAAACACCTGTTGTACACTTCTGGTCGCTGCGTCGTACATACAAAACCCTGCATCTATTCTTTTTTAAAAAAGCGGTTCGTTTCTCCTCATTTTCATGGTTTCATGGTGGCTCGCCGAGACCAAATTAAGTCGCTAAATTTTGATGCGAACAAGAGGCTATGCTAAAGTGCTGAACCTGACTAGCTGTAGTTGAATGTGCAGGTGTCGCTGTGCTGGTTTGGTGTACTAATCGGTTGTGTAGGCCTCAACGTCGTAATGAGCTCAGAGCGATAACCGATGAAGTGCATGATCGGCTTGGATTTAAATCCATCGTTGTTTGGCAGCTCAATTCGTTGATCCTCACAGTAAAACGGATTACCGATTAAAATTTATTTTGACTTGATGCTTTGGCTTGGTACCTTAATCATTTCTCGGATTCGGTGCTTTGAACTCCGGTGAAACCACAAACTACGCCCGGCTGCAGCTTGTCCTCTTCCTCGTCAGACTACACGTCCTAGGATGATGATCCTAATTTAAACCAATTTCGTGGACGAGGGACCCGAGCATAATGCGAGCGGACTTGGAAGATCCGTACTTTCACGAGATAGAGCCGAAAACTCCTCTACGACGATTAGACGCATTTCAAGCGGCCGTTGAGTTCGCCTTTCTAGATGGCGATGATCTGCGAGAGTTTATTTGTGACAAGAAGCGGCACCTGATGGAAGCCGACCCAACCATCTCCCCTTCCACGCTGGCTATGTTAATCTTGGCCGGGCTGCCGAAGCCGGTGCAGATGGAGCTGCTCGCTGCCGGAATGCCGATGTCGCCTGCCGAAATCGACAAGCGGTTAAACTACACTGAATCGCTGCTGTTGGATTACCCGAAGGGAAAATTGGACAAAGTAAAAATGAACATCAATGCGAACGAAGTTAGTTCCGATAGCAGCAACTCCAGCCCGCAAGATAACCTCACTCGTCTTAATCGCCAAGAAAACGGTCATACAAAATCAGTGCCAAATCAAGGAGGTGTTCGCAAAGCCCTAGTTAGAAGACCATATACTCGGAGCAAACCGGCGCCTATTGTCCGGATCGCTTCAGTAATTACAAAGTGCACGGATAAGACCCTCGATGGCCGAAAAATTGTCGATTCCAAACAAGTGGCCCAGGTCCTTCATAAGTACCATGACGACCCCGATCTTGGGGGGCACGACCCATTCTGGATTACGTATATGAAAATTATCAAGTATTACTATTGGCCGGCCATGCGGAAGGACATTGAGGGCCATGTGCGGAAGTGTGAAGTGTGTGACAAAATCACAAAAATTTTTCCGAGAAACGCCGAGGAGAATATCGATCAACAACTGGTCAGTGAGCAGATCTTCAACGACAACACTGTACAGGTGACCTACACCGAGTTTAACGGCCTTAATTTTATAACCGTCTCAACCCAAGCATCGTTGATTTGCAAGAGTCTCGCTCTCGAAAGAGATATAGAAGCTGGCAGTGCCGTAGAGACCCTGCTTGAAGATCCACAGTTTGATAAGGTAAAAAAGATTAGTTTCCAAAGCGATTTTATGGCGACACGTAAGCTACGAAAGTATTTACGCCAGCGTAAAATTCGCGTTGTAGCTGGACTTAATCCCGAGATCCACGATGTCCTCTGGAAGCTCAAGCGTTTTATGCTGTCGTATCCAAAGTTCGAGGGTGGCAATGGCGCCTGCCTAGTTGCTGCAGTAAAACATCACAATTGGTCACAGGAGAATCAGTCCGAAACGCTCAAGACACGTTCACTGGTAAGACGTACACCTAGTACGGCCAAATACCTTGCGTACTCAATTGCCAGCGAAGAAGTCGAAGAGACTCGGCGTGCTGCAACACTGCCCAGAAGTTTACCGAATCGCAAGGAAAACACCAACCAACGCGGCGAGACGATGTACAATCGGAAGATACTTAACCGGCTTTGATTAACGAGGCAAGCAAGACATTACGCCAGTCGACACAAAGCGCTAACCCGATGCTGATGTTTAATGCTCATATTATCCTGTTATTACCTCTGTGAAGTAGAATATCTATACGACTCCTTTGCGTCATAAGGGTCCGATACCTAATTATTGAAGTCATTAGTGGTGAAAGGCAAGAACGCGTCACCTAAATGTGACGAAGAAGTTTTATGCCAAAACAGCTTATCAAAGACGTTAGTTAAATCGCTCTAGAT
Organism: Tropilaelaps mercedesae; assembly: GCA_002081605.1. Taxonomy (NCBI): domain Eukaryota; kingdom Metazoa; phylum Arthropoda; class Arachnida; order Mesostigmata; family Laelapidae; genus Tropilaelaps; species Tropilaelaps mercedesae. The sequence continues at coordinate 2,348 of MNPL01003949.1, read as the reverse complement.
TCTAAGCTCAGTTAACCTGTTTATGGCACAATTATGATAGAAACATAAGACACATATGTGCAATATAGTCATAAATGAAGGTCGCGACCGCCACATATACTTTAAGTACAATAGCGAACATTTAGATACTCTATAATGAAGAGATTAGTTATTATAGTTAATGACGATTCTTCTGTGACATTTTTTTTGTGTAGGAAGATCGATGAGCCATATTGACAGAAACTTAAATCAAAGTGCACTAGTTTTCTTAGGACCGATACCAGCACAGACGTGTACATGACTGTGTTATGTCTGTAAATCAAATATTTTCCACTGTTTGTATACTAAACAGCCAATGGGCTTGCTGCCCTCAACAGACATGCAATTATGCCAATACACGCAGTACACACAGACACGTATTGCGAAAGGAGCTACTCGTACATATGAGAGAGCCATTAACTTATGAAAAAGGAAGGTGCATAAGAAATAAAATTGCTTTTTAAACCGCAAGGGTAATACGAGTAAATATAATAAATAACGACTTCGCTTGTTAACATACAACTAGAAATATGTGTTCTTTCTGTATGGGCTTACGTATGCGAGCGCGGATTTGTTCAGCAGGTAGGAAGACCGATCAAACGCCGCTTTCTAACCCTGTATCCTACAAAAGCCACGTATACGTAAATCCCTCAATATGGCTTTAATTCATCACGTGCGTTTATTTTGTAGTTTTTGTTATTTTTTTTTGGTTTTTTCCCAGATGCCCAGATGTCGTTGCTAACTGCTCTTCGTTCGGTATCGGATGAGCAACTAATGTTCATTATTTGGGCGATTTGTCTGGCTTACGCACCTGTGTGCACCTATGGCTGATCATAGATTTGCACCCCTATAATCGACAAGAGGAATCCTTCGATTGCGAAATTCCTCTTTCATGCTATGGGCCAATTTGCCCCCAGAGTTCAAAGGGTCGGCAATAATGGTTTATCTGCTGCCGGTTTTTCGAAGCAGCTTCAGTTTCAGTGAACCCAAAGTTTGCGATGCTAATTTTGCCTATTTTCAGATCGTACCGACTCTGCTACGTCAAATCTGACCGACGGAGATGTACTTCGCTGCTGTTTTCGGTGTTTATGGATAAATATAGTCATAAGCAGTCGCATACTGTGTCATGCTTTTTCATGGGTAGAATACGATTAGTAAAGCATAGCAGGTTGCGTCCACGATCGTGCATGTTGTTACCCGCTACGATGATCGTGGAGCTACGAAACTCGGAAGCATTTCACTGGACGCGCTGGTTGTGATTAATAAATCGGCGAGATGTTCACTGTTAGAACTAGTGTGATTATTTTTACTAACGGGGCTATTTTTGGAATCCAAAAAGGCATATTAAGGGACCATTAAATACAGCAGGTGTGGTTGAACAACGAGTGAAAATAAAAAGAATATTTTTTTATTTATTATATTATTATATTTTATTAATTAAAAAATAAGTACCCTATTATTAATAACCCATTACACGCATTATATTTGCAGTTTTGCTACACTTAGGACTAGACGGGAAATTGTTAAATTTTGCATTTAACTTTTTTAGAATGATCTCATATTCATTTGTTAATTTCGTAACGGTGAACATGTTTAGACAAGCAGTAGATCGTGTCATGATTTTCACCTACTATGAACAAGCCCTTACGTACGAAGGATGGCTTTATTTCTGCGTTTAAGTTGTACAGTTCATGAATATATACACGTAATCAGTTTTGAATTCAGAAGTTGTTTTTGGTTCACAGCCCTGTACATGTCCATGCAGATAAAACAAGCATTCGTAAGAGATGGCAGTTTTTATCACGTAAACTCGACATATGGGACTGATTGAAAATAACTACTGACATAGACTGAGAAGCGGAGCAGAACAGAAAGCAATGGCGATAAATAGAAAAATTAGGTCATATTCATGAATATGTTAGAGTCAAGATCTCTGCATTTTTTCATGATGACAATAGGGAACTTATTTTTATAAGTTATTGCAATAATCTATACATGCCATAGTTGATAGTAATTCTATTCAACGCACCGACTATTTTAATATAATTTAGTGCAGCGTGTAATCAGAATCGAAGAGTAGCATATATTTTCAGTATTGAAGTAAATACAGTATTAAAGGCGGGGAAATGTCCGGCTAAGCGACTTATTTGAAGAAAATATTTGTTTTGGCTCCGTGTACAGCCTCAAGAGAATCCTAGTTCATAAACAAGTTAAAGAATACGAACTATCTGTATTATTATTATTATTATTATTCGTACATCTTCAAAAATGGAAAATATTTGATCAATATATATATATGTATATATATATATATATATATATATATATAT
>MNPL01003947.1:0-12877 GCA_002081605.1 Tropilaelaps mercedesae | reverse complement strand
TATATATATATATATATATATATATATATATATATGCTAGGGATAAAAACAAAATGAAGTTACATTCTTAATATACGTATTTATAGGGCGATCTATTATGTCCTATCTCTTTTAATCATGTTAGCTGGTCGAGTATAGAATACCAATGCGATTGTAACCAATAGCATTGCCAAAATTGTCCTTACGATATATCGAAGCTATGTGATCCCACTGAAGTTTTCGTAGACTGAAGCAAACTTAGCTTTGGAGCACCGATAATTGCAGGTTTACGGCACTCGTCCTAAACCGCTGCAAAGGCGAATACACATTTACAGACGTTACTTTCTTAGTTATTAGCTTATACATGCATAAACACAATATTACGTGCATGTATTACTTTGTTTCTGTGGACCTGTTAATAATTCGTTGATACTGTATCTAGCAGTTAGACTGCATCGCTCTGGGTTAAATTGAGTTTTTGAAATGATTCCTAAAATATTTATGCCTCGTCGTCGGTGTCATTTCATATGTATTATCTACGCTGTTAGCTTTTAGCAAAGGCCGTGTACTGTATCGCACAGCATCACAACCAATCAAAAATAATTGTTATTTCTATAGAACAACGGGGTTAAACCTTGAAGCGAACTCATTCTATTACAATGATTGCAATTCGTATTTAGAGTGACTCCATTTTTTGCTCCTTTGAATCAGATATCCTTCTTCCAATATGTATTCATGTGCGTCATAGTAATACTGGACTTAAATATTGAAACTGCACGTTGCTTGTCGGTCTTTAACACGAATATATCTAAGCCGCCGCGCTCCGACTGCGTTGACTCTGTCTGTAAAGAAGAATTGAAACTTCAACCACAGTCCCAGCTAAGAAGATTACACGGCCGTATGAACGGTAAGCTGATCCGCTCAAGTAAATAAACGATTTCTTATTTCAACCTTTAATTAAACTATGAGTCACTTGACAGATGGCTTTATAAACCGTTGAGATTGTGCTAAACTATACAGGTTATAATATGTTAAATGTTTTCATATATAAAGCTGACATCATATATGTGATGTATATATTGATTGTATAATTCGTCATTGATGGCTTAGGAAGGACCAGTGATAAAGAAATATGTACTGACTTTTGTACTTAGACATTCTAAACAAGAAAAATTGATTATAACTCTTCCGAATTTTTCTAGTAATCCTGCTGCATGAGGTTAGCTCATTGCTGAGACTCCTGGTGCGATCCATGTATTTATATATTAATATGTGTTGTCATTTTAAATTAGTCACCATAGATATACGAATAGTGTGGCGAAAGCGCAGTTATGGATGGGAGGCTGCGAAGTAACTGGAGAGACTTTCATGGTGAATTGTTATTTTTTAATTTAGTTATCCCCTACCTGAGGCTTTTTGACGGCATCAACTCATTGTGCACTTTACACATTGAGTGCTTCCGCTGTGCAAAATTCAAACGAGGTTAAGGAACGGGAGATACCTAACGAATTAATCGTAGAAAAAATACTTAATAAATAAATATTGTTTCGATACTGCCCTGCATGACCCGAACAGGATACCTTAACGTTCTAAATCTGCAGCGCATTACTTAGACCTATGATTCGAAATACGGTGATATGATTTTACACAATTAACAATTCTTATTTTCTTAAAGCAATGGCTTCTTAAAATCTGATATACATCAAATTTTGAGCAAGCGTATATATATATATATATGCGGTGCATCATTCTCGCCATTCCCGAGCCACACTCTAAACTTTCACAATAGTCCCAATTTGTCGACATGTAGAGTCGCTCATCTTTACTAATCATTAGTTGTTACTTCTGAGCCCTTTGAAGATGAAAAAATCGTGTAAGCTTAAGTTTTCTTCAACATGATTAACTCGTTAATTTTAAGCAAAAGGCTAATCATATTCTAAGGAAAAAAAAACTTTTAAGTTGTCAACTGCATCAGGCGTGTCGTCTCGCATCGGACGCGACTAACCAAAATCCACTGTGATTCTAAAACAAGCTCAAAAATGCCGACCAAATTTTTTTGTACAACACGTGTGGTATGTTTCGTGAAAATTCTGCCTTTAAGGGCTACCACTTGCCTGTTCGACTAGTTGCCCCGTGGCACGCATTTTTAGAGGCCCTCAGATATCAAACGATAATTCATTGTTTGAAAATTGTACAGTTTCAACGCATGCATAAGATTGAGCATGCGTTTAAACCAAAAAATAAATATTATATAGCAGCTTTTCAAACTAATTGGTCACGATAGAATGCTTCACTTTTCACTTCATAAAACGCAGCATCACGCGTTCGAGTCCATCGTATTAGTCTTCTATTAATTTCAGGTTAAAATCCAGCTGTAAGAACAGAGTAAAAGGCGCTGTTATATTCAAGTTGAACATAAAATATGGCGAGGTTCATTGAACGATCAATTTGTTCTACTATCTTGACTGAATGGTCAATGCCGATTACATGTACGAGCTCAAAGTTTGAAACCGTGGTACTTGAACAAAGATTTCGACATTTCACAAATACAACACGCTAAAGAGACTAATTTGCTCATACTAATTACAAGCCAACCTTGTAAATTGAGTCTTCCGTATGGGACTATTATATTGTACACTCAATATATTCCCAGACTCGCAATAAGGAAAAAATTATTAAGAATGATTCTTTTGCCATAGTGAAACCCGATGATTCTTTGTCCTAACCTTTAAGAGGCTGAAACCTATAGTCAGCCGTTACAGCCGTAGATCTCGGTAACATTTACTCTTTGCTTTTTGGAGCTATGGTGCACGAGCTGTAAAATGTAGCGGAATATTGTCGCTAGTCTGTCTTCCGGCCTGCTTTTTTATTTCGTTAATACGAATATGGAAAACTCCCCCGCCATTGTTCGATTCACTACAGTCATAGATTTAGGCATAGGGGCATGTGCGCTTATTTGGCACAGCTCAGCAACCGATAGACGGCCACAAAACGCGTAACTGCAGTCATAGTCTACGCAAATGTAGGCTAAGAGACGGGCCATTATAAGACAGCTGCAAAAGGGTACTCGGGCAAAAGGGTACATACTAAAAAGCTGTTTAATGCATCAGTGCAGGCAACCAATTTCACTGACTGCATCAAATTACATATTGGCTTGAAAATGGAAAATAACGATAAGCAATACATAAGCAAATAGGAAGTACGCAACACCCAGTTTTCAGTCGTGTTGCTTATTTTTTTATGGAAATAAGATATTATCAAACGCCGAGTATGCCAAAAGTGCATTTGTTGAACAACTCTCATACTTCACATTAATCTCTACTAGTGCCTACCCTAAATTTATTCCAAAATATTCAAAGGAAACTATCCTACCTCGCTAGTTGTTGTAGGTCATGCATAAAAATTGAAGCAAGATGAACAAAAATTAAGTCAGCGTACGTTCCTACGCGACATGTTAATATTTTTAGGGCTGGCCATGCCAACATTTAACGCAACACTTTTCGTATAACTTCCATAGATGAGTTCTATAAATGTAAATATCCTATAGCGGGGATCGAATTCGTGCACCTACATGTCTCTTTCTATCGCAAGGCAGACATGAATGCACCAAGCCACTAGCTCAACACTATCGGATGTATTGGAAACTATCCGAGAGAGCCACGTCAGTGTGCTACCAATATATTTCAAAAATATTCTACCCCGACAGCGTTACCTACGCGCCCGCCTCACTTAAAGGTCGGAATTATTTGTCGCATTAGTTTGACTGATTTACATTCGCAAGTCCAGCATCGTGAAAGAGCAGTAGATCACTATAACATGTTAATTATTTTGGTAGCGACCAGCCATTAAGCTGTATCACTGTCGTTTAATTCCTTGTCGGCGTTGGAAGCTCCAATATAGCCACAAGAAGCCTACTTTTTAAAGAAATTCTCTTATTAATTATATCAAAATAAATCGCCATGCACATTCTTACAGAGCTTGTATGCATAGAACGTATGCTCTCCTTTAATCTTGTTGACATTCAGGTTCAGTGTTCCTCTTTTCCATTACCCTGGACGTTTACATGACTGAAGGACTTAACTAAAATGGAAAGGAATTGGCTGCTCTGTTGGATGAAATTTAACTAGTCGGTGAACCACATGTTTAAAAATAATGCAAAAATGTTTAAGATAATGACATTAATAGAGTGTGTAAGACATTGGTATACCAATGCGAAAATTCCAGTCTTGAGGGCAAAAGAGCCGTAAAAATATTTTTAAATGCATTTAGATTTTAATATCAGCACACTGTGCAGTTCAGTTTAACCAGTTAGGTTTGCCCTTTGTACTCTTGATATATCTAAATTAGTCTCAACCGTACCATGTTCTGAATGAATGGTAGTGTTAAGAAGGCGGCCTTGTAGAAGTGACAGTAGAAGCTAGAAGAGCGGTTCCGGGCTTGTTATTCTTGATGGTAGCACGGACGCCAACGTTAGCAGCGATGTGGCTTACGTGATCAACACTATCGTGATCGTAAGAGAATATAAGAACCCTATTTATAAATGTGGGCATTGGAAAAATTCTAGTTAGATTGTTTGATTTTCGCCAAGTCGTAGCCTGCTTTTCGCTGTCTGACCTAGGAAAAGAAAGTTTTATTCCAAGTGAAAATGATTCGCTAGGGACTCATTACGACAGCTATATTGGAGGGCAAGGAGCACGCGCCTGTGGTAGAAATTCTACTCGATTAAAGAATTTTTACGGGACGTATTCATAATTAAATTACTGTTGACCGGATGCTTTGGAAACCGACAAAATGTCGCACAGGCGTCTACAGTGGTTTATTAAAAATTTATTAAAAAATTCTTAAGGATATTAATCCATCGAACTATTTATATTTATAATAGATCTTGATATTCTACATCTAAATGATATTATCAATTAGAGGTTATAAACGACAAAAGAAACCAATCATCTCGACTTATACTTCAAAAACTCGAATAGTATCTACACTGGACGACTTGCAGGACGTTGCCTTTTGCGGAAGTCATCCAGAGGTTGGACAAATATGTGCAATTCCAAAAAGAAAGCATGTACAATGCATCCAAAAAGATAAGAAGATAATAGTTGCTTAATGTAAAATTATTTTAATATATATTTTATATTATACATATCAGCATAATCTTCTTTGTATCTTAAATATTTAATGAATCACATCAATGCCAACTCGCAGATCGCAAGTTTATAGTTAGATTATACTATTTATTTTATCAGCTGTGCTCGTGTTACATTTGGTGACAAGTTAGCAACGACTGAAAATTCTATTCCTCAGTTTGCCGATTTGAGCGATTATCAGTATAGGCAGGTCTCAAACTGGTCAACCCAAAATTTTGACACCCGGCGAATTTAATAATCGTTTTATGGTATCGCCAATTTAATGTTAAATAGAAGCATGTCACAGCAGTGACGGCCTTTACGGCTACAGCGGCGATAGTATTAACCGTGAGGGAAGCACAGGTGTAACGAGAAGCAGCGGGATCCAACGAAGCTGTTCCAGTCTCATTGGTTTTGGTCGCAGCACGGAATCCGATCTTATCAGTAACATACTTAAGGTGGCGGGAAATTCCGGCGCAATCATTAAATAAATATGATTCCTTCTTGTTGTTGTGGCCATCGGAAAGGTCATGGCGGGATTATTTGGTGCCGTACTCATCGCGACAGACTCTTAATTGGAATTGGTAGGGCTGAGCAAGTTAAACAGTAGCTTTAGCCACAAGACAGGCAGCAACGTCGTTGGCTACTGCGACAGCCGCAGCAGAGGCCAGTGGGGCAAGTTGGCCATATCCGTAAGAAGAAGCAGTAACTTTGTACTCCATGAGGATGGTCTTACTATCAACACTGAAATACACTTCTGCTAGTTGGACAGCTTGTAAATTCTCTATATCATTTATATTGCATGTTTTTGACAAGAATACGCCAGTGGTAGCAAAATCCTGCGCCTTGACGAGCATCTCGATTATGATGGGAATTTTCTGACTTGTTCGAGCTACCTTTATACTGCCGTAAGTGAAAGTATACCGCCAAACACCTAAGTATATAGCTCTAACCAGAGTATCCTTGTTTTGACACTGAGTAAAATCATTACCTTCCTCCAAAGGTACTCTGGACCTACAAAATCTAGTTATACGATTACTCTTACGGAATTCCGTGTATCCTATTACTCAGTGGCCGATTGTGTCAATTTTATATCTAATATATAAGGGTGTCTTTAATCAGTTAAAATCCCATGTGTTCCCTTTGATATGTAAATTACAGAGCAAATAGCAACAGGATATGATACTAGCCTTGTGCCCCATAAGGCCCTAAAAGTTAATGAATCCCGGCAAAGCTTCACAAAAGAATTTAGCACTTTTCGCAAGAAAGAGTAAGAAACGTTTTCATTCAAACATCATTAAACCTCGTGCAACGATCCAGAAAGACTTCAACTAGGAAATTAAAACTGCATCAACAAGCAAGTAAATATCAAGAGTTCCTGCACTGAACTTTGTACGTACTGCAGTGACTGCCTTTTTCGTGCTTACACAACAAAAGATTAGAGCGTGCAGTTTTACTAAGTTATACTTATCTTTCTAAAAAACGTTGATCTGTTTCGTTTAGGAAATTATCCATGTCATATCTACCTCTGTCTACCTTTGTTGACCAAATTTGATTCGACGAGAGTTCTTTAGCCCGGTAAATTAAATTCGAGGCGAAGTTAACGACATTTTTTGCTGTAGAACATTAACCAGAAACTTTTTTGTTATCGCAGAGTTTGTCGTCAATGAGGACCATATTTTCAATTATTGGTATGGCATGATTACGTTGGTAGAACCTGTGCCGTTTAGATATCTGGTAAAATTGTTCAAGTAGTGGTGTTGGTATAGCAAAAACCGTATACTTAATCCCTACCTCTTCATATCGTATTTTATCCGATGAGCAAATAACTTTATAAAGCTCAAATCGACTGTGTTGTTGTTGTTGAAAATTAACGGCAAGGGCATTTTTAGTTCGCCTTGAAGGACGTCCGGTTTTTATTGGCCAAATAATACAACAAAAGATTATTGTATTTAGCCTCCACAAAATTTTACTTAAGGGTACTAGGGTATGGTACTTTTCGATTTACCCAAACAAGAGGAAATGTAGCAATATGTGGATTAAACGCATAACGTCTGACGTTTTTTAAAATTTAAGGTGTCACACTTGCTCATCCTCATTGTGTTACTACAAAATCGTGGTCCTTCGTTATTGCGCTACTCAGTTAGAGGAATTACAAAATCGTTTTTAACAAGTGCTTATAGTTGAAAAGCAGCTGGCAATGACCAACTGTCTCAATAATTAGCTACAAAGTTACTATGTAGAAACGTCACCGCTACCCGAATTTAAAAGTAAAAGAAAAATTATTTTCCACTATACTGTAAAAAATGCATAAATATTTGGTATTAACTGATGGAGACTTCTTTAACATGTTGTGAAACCCATGATCTAACTATACTAACGATAAGATGTTTTGCCATTACCACTACGTTTCGATCCTGGTAGATAATATGACTTTCTCTGCAAGACCTTCAAATAACAAAATTTGGGAAGGATACTTTGTCTGATACTTCAGAAACACAGATACGCGGGTACTTGACCTATAGACAATTTATTAATATCAGCGTCCTAGCGAAGACAGTAAAACACTTAGCAGCACTGTTTTAAAAGGCAGTCTTCATTGAAACAGTGACAAATGGATTTAATAGTGTTTATGGAAAGGTGCATGAGCGTAGGCCGCAACAGGAGCAGCAGCAATTGCCTTTGCGGTGACAGGAGCGATAGCGATAGTCTTAACAGTGATGGGTGAAGAGAGATAGTGAGCGGAAGCAGGAGCCGAAGAAGCAGTGTCAGGCTCGTTAGTCTTGATGCTGGCCCGGAAACCAAGCTTATCGGCAACGTACTCGACACGGCGGGCAACGCCACCGGCATTAGGGAACGAATAGCACCCTTTCTTATTGTTGTGGACATCGGAAACTTCGTGGCGGGACTGCTTGGTGCCATATTCATCGACGGACTCGTAACCGAATTGGTACGGCTAAGGAGGGTAAGTGAAAACTTTGTCCACAATGGGAGTAGCAGTGAGCCTGATAACAGGGGCGGCAGTACCATGAGCCAGTGAGGTAACATGTCTATATCCGTGAGAGGAAGCAGCAATATTGTATCCAGCTAGGCCATAAGCGGTGGCGGCAAGGTGTCCCCCGGCGTGGGCGGCAGCAAGGGCCATGGAAACAATGGCGACTTGCAATAACACAGAAATGGACCGGCTAAAAGTTAACAGAGCAACCAGGCAGGCACACTATAATAGCAGACAAAGTATCCTATAAATCGGCTATGCTTCTCGTTTGCTCCTGTCTGGACGATTCTGGGTCACCAAAAACGTTTTCAAGCCGTTCTCGGATTCATCTACCTTGCCAAGCATGTTGAAGAATTTTGAAAAGCACTTCAATTTTTGACCTGATAGTGAAGTGCGACGGTCTTTTATAGCTCGCCAGTATCAGTTCGAACAAACAGCAACTGCAGCGAGCGTGGTGAGTGCTTTTCCGATGTGTGCGTTAATGTCAGTTAACCAATGCTAGCACCATTGACTATGACGTCAGGCGCAACAGCCACTGAATTCTGAACGAACAGAATTAACTCAAATTAGTAGTGGTGACATTTTTACCATTTACTACGTCCCAGCAGTTGTTCATCGCGCGTAAGAATGTCGGAACTGCATATGGAAGAACTGATAACAAAAATGTAGTTAATCAGATTGGCCACGAGACTACGAGAGAATACGTCTAAATATATCCTCGAAGTATCTAATATTTTTAATCTTCATTCACTGATGAGGTGCAAGTATGCATAATTACATATGCAGACTATCAATTATGTTTAGAAAATGAATTACTATATTACATTAGGTTGGTGAAATCCTGCAGAATGCGTTCTTATACATGTAAGCTTTTTTCTAGGCTTCCCAGAAAAACAAGAAGTTTAAAGAATAATATGATGCCATAGGAGCTCTTTGCGCACTAAAATCGATCATTAATTAATGGCTTATACGCCAGATCGTATGATACAATGGTCTTGTCAGGGAATATTGGTTTAAAATATTTAGACTTGATTACCTTCGAACAATATTATATTCCGATTTAAAACTTAAGCAATATCAAAAGTTCTTCTATTGAACAAAAAGCGATTTAAAAGTTTTATATTCATTTACGTTTGAGATTCTTCACCTCCTTATTAGAGTACTTTGCATATTCTCAAACTTGTTTTAAAAGTTTACCTGAAATACAGATAAGAAATCTGCTTAAAATCGACACCAATGATGCGCCAAACATATTACCATATTATCACCTATCTTATGTAAAAAGATTCACGAAAAATCCCCACAAATAGTACTAATTGTTTGGCGTTTAACCTATTCTGCCTTATTATACCTTAAATAATTTGTTTCTCTTGCGCTATTTTATAATTGTTTTAAACATTCTTTAATCATTATCATGTAATTATACCGGCAAACGTTGCAATACGAATGAAACCGTTCAATAAATTTATTTAAATTCTTCTGCTTTTTAGTCGCTTGTTATGTCTAAACATGGTCCTTATAATATAGCAACCATATGTGTGTAGGCGAATCTGTGCTTTATGAACTCATGTCGCACTTCGCGCTGCAGATCTATGATACAAAACTGATTCTAGATAAAGCGAGGTTCGATCCGCAGGGATTTTCTTAAGGATAACGCATACGATTTCTGAGTTATTGTCCACAGTCGCCAAAATCTTCGATTTTGATTTGTCCTAGTGTACCGGTGTCGCAATGATTAGAAATCTAAAATATTGAATACTAGTGTTTTTTTTTCAATATGACCTGGGAAAGTTAAAATATTCCACAGATAGCATGAAATTTAAACGGTAGATTATCACTTTTCTTTCTAACGCTTTCAGGTGTGGCACTTACAAATTGACATTGAAACATGCTGTTGTTAAGAGAAGTGTATGAAGTTTAGGATAGTCGACGTTGAGTGTGGTAATACGTTCTTTCTCTTTTGTGGCTACCGTTGCCAACTCACTAGCTATTATAGGTAAAACCTGGACGGCTGTCGGGGGAGTGCAGACTTCGGGCGATTGTATTGTTTTGCTTTTCCTTATTTTGTTGTGGGAAAACAAATATAAGCATAGAATAAAATCTTTTCAAACTTCAACAAAAGATCGTCGACGTTGCTAAATTAACATCTATATAATCAGTTAACCGTTAAAGGGGCTTCTCATAAAAAAGAAAATGCAGAATTGCCAAATATGTTTTTTGTATTGTCACGCTGCGCTTATGCACGTCATAACTTGGTAACAAGGTATTTGCCAGTTATTAATTTAGCTTTCGCCATTAAAATCAGCGTTTTGTAGTTTTCCTTACTAGTTGTGAAAAATATCGAATGATGTTCACACAAGTCTTTCAGAAAAATAAGCTTAGTTGCGACAAGTTACAGAAGAACCAGATCCACTGTGCACTGCGAATATTGCTCAAAGTAAAAAGGAATCTATGATCTGTTACTTGCTATATTCAGAGGGTTTGTCTTTTTGTCGCCTGCAATTGTACCCAAAGATTTCTTTTCTGGTAAAGGGTTCTCACAAAACCACCGAGATGCATTTTGCTACTTTTGTGATTAATATACATGACACGCCCTGGAATTAAAATCCATGTCTATTAACATAAATTGTAGCTAATTTTTTTCGGATTTTACTACTTTCAAAGATTCACAATGAGGAGACGATTCAGCAGCAGGAATACACGTCGCTAACAAATATTCCTCTCTTCTGGAATCCTCAAGTAATAACACAGTAGAACTAAAACTTTCCATAGTCAGAAAGCCTTACTTTTTTTAGCTGCTTTTCTAAATTACAAGCACTGTCATTTCTACAATTGAACGAAGTGTTTTTAATTGTAGTCTTCGTTCTAATCAATATTCTTCTAATCCGAGTCTTGATCTAGCTTTTAGATTTTGAGCAGATTTACAAAACCTTCTTTTTTAGACTGTTGCGTTTTCAACCATCTATCCTTATTATAGAGGTCCTTTTGAGTAAATCGGTCTTAATGGAAACTGTAGAAGCCGAGGTGTGGCTAGTGACAAATCTTTTTATTGTTGTTGACGTGCGTGTAGATATAATTGGAATTTTTGTAGCTTGTCTCCACACACAAAGACGCAAAATGGTGCTAGATCCTCCGCGCACTGTTGTTTCAACAGTTACTCAACAGTTGCTTCAGCAGAATAAAGAACGTTATATCAATTCAGTGCTGTAAGAATAAAGGACGTTTCTTGCACAAGATATTGATGAACTCGTTCACGTAAAATCCCTTACCTTCTTTAACAATGGTCATTTCAATCATTACGAGGTCAACACTACTGTTATTCAGAATGACAGAACACACAAGGGTCAATAGCCATAGGCGTTCGTGCTTCCTATCTACAAGTGTCATGCACTGACGGTAAACCTCACATAGCTTTTTACCTAGCTTGATTACAACTATTTTAACCGATAAATCAGTCAAAAAAACTACATAACCAGAAGAATATAAGTTCAGGAAAAGAAAATAAATACAGTTTTCGGTTATCTCTCAACTTTGCAGAATTACAGACTAGAACATCCTAGTACAATATACTGATAGTGGCTATATGCGGGAGCATGCACGTCGGTGGTCATAGGGGCGGCAGCCGCAGCCTTCATGGCGACGTTGTAGAGGTTAGCAACAGGAGCAGAAAGTGCTGTTCCAGGCTCGTTGGTCTTGATGGTGGCGCGACAGCCTGCAGCGTCAGTAACATAGTCGACATGACGGGCAATACCGTGGGCATCAGTGAACGAGTAGGATCCTTTTTTTGTTGTTGTGGGCATCCGAAACTTCGTACGAGCCTGCTTGGTGCCGTCTTCGTCAACGGACTCATAACCTTCGTGGTAAGGTTGAAGGGTATGGGCGATAGCGGTGATAGCTATCATGCGAGCAACGGCAGCTTTGGCTACGGGAGCAGCGGCACTATATGCCAGAGGAGTAGCATGAGCGTATCCACAAACTACAGCGACCAGTCCAATTCCATGGTAAATGGAGGCAGCGATGGCTCCAGCGTGGGCGATGTCAACAGCCGCAGAGGCGACGACGATCTAGATTCAGAATCATAAACATAGTTAACCTCGTTGCATATTTGTTAGAAGAAAGGCCAAAGAGGGAGACAGATAGACATATACACACACAGTCAGACGCAGACAGAGACAGGCGCAGACACAGGTAGGCACAAATACAGACAAGCAGAGAGACACAGACAAACACAGACAAAGACAGAAAGAAAAACACAGACAGACAGGCAGGCAAAGAAAAAGAGCCAGACAGAGAAATACAGACGGAAAAACACAGGCAGACAAGCACAGGCAAGTAGACAGGCAGGCAGACAAGCAGAGACAAGTAGACAGGCAGGCAGACAAGCAGAGACAAGTAGACAGGCAGGCAGACAGACACAGAAAAACAGACACAGACAGACAGACAAACAGATACAAACAAACAGACACAGACAAATTGAGACAGATTGAGACAGACAGACAGAGACATTGACTGAAACAGACAGATTGAGACAGACAGGCAGAGACAGATTGAGACAGACAGGCAGAGACAGATTGAGACAGACAGGCAGAGACAGATTGACTGAAACAGACAGACCCAGACAGACACAGGCAGGCAGACGGACAGCGACAGACGGGCAGAACCACACGGACAGACGGGCGAACAGACAAACAGACGCACGGACGTACAGACAGACAGACAGACTTAGACAGACAGACACACAGACCGACAGACACAGACAGACAGACACAGACTG
>MNPL01003945.1:0-12054 GCA_002081605.1 Tropilaelaps mercedesae | reverse complement strand
TATATATATATATATATATATATATATATATATGTACACAAAGAATAACCCAAATCAGATATACACGTTTGGTTTTATGTTACCCTAAAATGATAACAGAAAATTATAATTATCTTTAACACCAATTTTTTTCCAATGTATATATATACAGCATTGCTTAGTGCTACAGCGTTTCCTATCTGCTCGATGAGATATTTTTTATTAATTATTATTATTAATTAATTATTATATGCATAGTTCCCCACACTTCCTCAGTCTGAGGCTCTCGATTCCTTCTTAACGCTGATAATGTACATGTATTAGCTAAAAAGTTAGGGGATTGCTGAATTGCGTTTAGTACCAGGTGTTTTCCAACAGGTAACTAAAATCACTCTTCAAACCGGGGTGGTGCTCTACTACTCTGTCATAACTTCACATAACATTACAATGTCTCAACCGTACACTCAATTTTTGGAGAAATGGCCATTGACTTTCGCTATATGGACGAAAAAGAACTTAGTTCAAAGACAATAATTAAAAGAAGTGTAAACACTCACGAACTTGCTTGTAAATTGTGCACCGTCACAACATAATATATAGAATACGTTTTCACAATTAAGAAAATGCAGCAGCAATAGGTAGCAGCCCAAGAAAAGAGACATACGTATACTTCACACCTTTTTGCAATTGTTCTCTGTATAACAACATTTCGACCGTTACAAATATAACTAAAAAAATGTCGTCTATTAAAACAAAAGTAAAATAAGTGTCAACCTGTGAGGCAATTCTTACGGTGAGAGGTGATTCACGGTGAGAGGGATTTTTAGTGGTTGATAATGTGAGCAAACGGATAGGACTCTTTTTTGCTTGCTTTTTTACATTTTTGATTTCGGAAGAAGCCGATGTTCATAGGTGACGCATAACTAGATATTTAGATCGCCTATATTCTACAGGATAAAGTAACGCCGTCATGCCTTAAGAAATTTTAGGCTTCAAATACTTTTAACCTTCCTAAAAGTATAGAGCAATTCATAGATTTGGAACCATTCAAGCAACTGATTTTGCAGGCTTTTATATGTATACATGTATTTTATTCAAATAGCTACCCATAAACATTCGTGAGCACACTTTGTATTTCTATGTTACGTGAGTGAGGTTCGGCCCTTCCTATTTTGATTCTTTTCATTTCTGCACGCTGAATGAGTATCTAAGGCGGACCGGTAGAGTAATGGGGGCAAAGGAAGGAACTCAAAAGTTTGTCAAAAATCGTCAAAGAAAGACGACTGCAGGAGCAGCAGTGGCAGTACAGAAACTGCAGCATCGGGCTGCGCCGTCCCTTTTCGTCGCTCCCTTTGCGCTTGACTGAGCCTACATTGTGCGCACACCCATCGCTGCAAAGTTACCCCGGGGAAACTTGGGCAGCCAAATGCCTAGTAAGACCCTCCGATCCCAGCTATCACGTCCTGAAACTGCGACACCAGTGCACTACAAGTGGACCACTTACTCAAACATTGCCCTTCTTCAGTTCTTTCTCTCTCCTTCACTTTCGTCGTCTATCGGCTTTTGCTGCTTAGTCTTTCTGAACCGCCTACATCTGCCAATAAATCCCACGAAATAACCTAATTGTCTGTTGTTTCAGTTTCCCAGTTTCATACGTTGTTTGTTTTAAAAACTGCCAATCAGACGGGAGCGCTTAGTAAACTCACAACATCAAGCTTACGGTACAGGAAAAATTCTCCTGAAAAAGGATACAACTTTCTTTACTTGATCTCTTAATACGTTTGCCTTTCTTCCTCCTGCATACTAAACAATGACTCATGTGTTATACAAGATATAAGATATTACAGTAGAATCTATAAATAATGCTGCATTAAAATAGTTGAGCCTACGCGCTAGGATTCAATATAAGCTTTGCGTGAATTTATTGCTGAGCTTTTCTCATAAATAGATACCATCGATCAACATTTCCATAAATTAGTTTATATAGTGAAAATAAGAATTAAGAAGAAGCGTTATTCGTCTACTTCCTCTTCATCTGCTTGTCTTTCTTCCGCACTCCTTGGCTGATTCTTTTACTGCCATTTCACTCGTCTCTTTCTTCCTCTTCCGCTATTCCGTCATCTTCTGACATTCGCCTAACTGTCCCTTTAGCGCCATCTGCTACCGGCATACCACACTTCGACTGCTCGCGCTTTGACTATTCTTGTTAACATTATTGTGTGAACTACTCAACCAGCCAAAGTACAACAAGATTACAAAGCGTAAGTTGTTACCCCAGATTTGCGGCCAAAACAGTGCTGACAGGCCTCATTAAGCCTCCCCAGAACTTAGTGCTGCAACAGCTCCCAACGGCAGATGCTTGTCTAGTAGAGCTTAGTTTCCTCCTGCAGGTCAGCAAACTCAACAAACAAACTGATTAGCTGTGCCTTTTCAAGTTCCACGCCAAACTAAAATCGAAATGCTGTCGACAAAGTGAACTTATATATAGACCGAATTTCAGCTATAAAGGCCAAGTTGCCTCTAATATCAGTATTTTTATGACAGCCACCGTAGTCGTCGCATAAGAGCCGCTCAGCGGCTGGGTGCTTACGCCAAACGGTAGATGGCCTCCTTTCGATCTATTGTATTTCACTATCTTGTAGGAAAAGAGAACGTTTGGCTCCTTGGCTAGCAGCGTTCAATTATTTAGTCTCTCTAACGCAGGCTAACAGCCTTGTGCTGTTTGGAGCCAACTGGTGGTTCCGACTAGCAACTGGCAATGTTAACGCGGCAAATAATGAGATGGTTGATATGAATAATTAATGTCACGACGGAGGCTGGGTTCTTCGTGTTTGTGGCGTAGGATGATGGGGATAGCAGGGACGGCGGTAGTCAAGAGCCAAAAGGGTAAAGGGGTAAATAGGGGGATGCGTTTACACAATTTATCTTGTTGTTGTTCGTAACCGTGTTGCTGTTGCCGTCGCTTACTGCCATTTCTGTGGTATAGTTTTCTGTTTCCAAAGTAGTTGTATCCCTTTCACTTATCCATCGGCACCCGTACACTGATTTTGCTGTTGTTAGCTACCACGTGACAATCAATGGTAGCGTATTCCTGCATTTTCATGATAGCAGGTCGAGTGGAAGTCGACTTCTTTTATGGGTTGTTGCAATTACGATCACGGTAACTATAATTTACCAGCAGCATTTAATAAGATAATGTTAATTTTTAATTTAATAAGATATGTTTTAGCTTGACCATCCGAATGATCACCTATGTCTCTCAGCAACTCAGATAAAATCTCGCAAACCACCGAAGGTGAACTGCGGTGACAGTTCTAACCAGTTCCAGATAAATAGGAGGAATAATATTTGACATGGAAATGTTAATCTAAATGCATGCTCACAAAATACAATTGTGATTTTGTGTACAAGAAATATAGTTCCTGGTAGTACATTAACTGGTATAAATCTTTCAGGACTAAAATGCACAGCGGTTGCGAGCCGACCGCAAATTGAATATGCTTGTAAATCGCTCAATCAGTTCAGAAAACATTTGAAATTCTACTGAAAGTCTTCTTACAAGCCTTCCAGTTTTCCAGAATATCATTGTACGGCCAGAACAAGGCCATTTTAATACAGACTATATGGCTCGACGGCATGCATTGCTTTGTCGCTTTCCTAATATGCAGCCGTTGTAATTACTTCTTCTTCCTGACCAGTTTATTGAGACTGCATGTGAGGGATTAGTTCTTATTTCGCCTAATTACAGGAAGTTCAAACGGTGACATGGAAGACTTAGACAGCGGTCCTGCGAACGTGTCATATGCCAGATTCAGTGATGCTTGTAAGAGGAAAAAATCGGCGTAGTTAATTGGTGTATACTTTCAAAGAAAAATGTAATGAGCTGCCAGCACCGACTCCTATTAAGTATTTCTCTATCGATTTGAAAATATCACAGATTAGACATGTTCTATGCATATCCCTGGAGCAGCCAAAGTAACTTCTAAATTGTACTATTAGCCGTATGTTGTATTTCAGACTATATTCGTTACTTAAGAGAAAGACTTAACTTTCATTTTCTAATCTCTAAGACCTTCGTTTTTTATATCTGAACTTCATGACCCGTGATAAATCATCGCGTTCAATGTTTTCAATGAATTCGGTCCTAAGAGTGCTAAAGCGTATTCATTAATGAACAGGACATCACAAACGGTGCTGCTATTCGTAGAGCAACTCCGTAGAGCAAAAATATCCTTTGTTTGGTTTTTAGTGACAAGCTCAAACGTTCATAACCGAAAACTCATATAGTATGTATTTACTATTAACAACTTGCTGTATACTGGTGGTATGCTATGCTTATGAAAGTTCCAAGAATTTTAACGATCCAAGGTTTACCTAAATTCAAGAAAAAATGACCTTCGTAAATAATAACAGCTGCCTTCATTAAAACGAAGATAATATACATGTGTTTGCTTATTTGTGTACGTCCATTAAAGCAAGATGGTTTTGTTTTAACAGGCTATACAGCTTCCTTATCATTAGGAAATTCTGGGGCGATCCAGCTATGATCTTATAATAGAGATCGGTATGCAAATCTTGCGTAATTAGTTATGCTAAGCCTGTCGTCGTGACGACGCTAGAAGAAGCAACAGGCAGCTGGTACCAAATTGCATATATCACCAAGATGTAATAATAATTATAATAATAATAACAGTAATCACTACATCATAAGAATAGTACTCGTAATCAGTAGATGTATGTGCTAGTTTAATATTATTTTCTTTTCTTAACTTACTATACATAGTTTTGAGCGCACAAAAAGCATTTTATTGGTAAACTTACCCTTTGAAGAAACCATTTCATTCTTTTACCTGTCGAATGCTTTTTTCCGCAAATTTCCTTTGCAAGCTTCTCTAAAAATGCATTGGAGGTTTTGGACACAGGTCGCAATCTCCCAAAGCAGGTTTATGATGAACTCGCTGTTGTGGCTCGCGAGTTTGTTTCATTACGGACGTTTATTTTGTATTGAAGTCGTTTTTGTCTCTTGACTTTTTCGCAAGGCTTTATGGGGCTAGGCGCACCTATTCTCCCCCCGGTCTCCTTTGGCGGTCAGCAGTAGCAGAAAATAACAAAAGCTGTCTCTGTAGTTGCCAATATTCCTCTTAATATTTGCTCTTTAATTGTGGCAATCCTATACGGAGTATTAGACAGAGCACATATCAGAATATTCGAATGACGAGTCGTCTTTTGGTATACCAAGGGAAATCATGAGGGAGTAATTTGCGGGATAAGTGGAGGTTTTCTGTGGAATAAGTAGGTAGGTTCTCGGAGAACTCAATGTTGGCCGGCACTTTGCTCAGTTTTATACACCCTATCAAGCTATGCTGCTAGGGAACACAAGTTTTCTTGTTATCCGCATCCCCAGGCCATTCCTGCCGTAGGTCTATTGGGATCAGATGTTTTCGTCCGAAGAGAAGACATCGATAGACTTATTAAGGCGGAGATCTACAGCATAAGCGGCCAATACAGCTGCTGCGTCAAAATGTTTTACCTCGATAGAATTGAGGACTAACCTTAATTACATTTATAATTGAACTTCAACGATCCATTTGCGCACTCGCGAAAACTGCTGCTGCTGTTACTATTATTGTTGTAATTTACAGGAACAGGGTTTCTGTTTTCAACATATGTGATCTTATTTTTCTTCAAAAATAAAAGTCAACCAATCAGCTTTTGCTTATTTCCTTGAGTCATTCGTACCATGCACGTTTTATGTCTAATCTACGTGACTAGCCAGAACGTTTGATTTGTTAGTCTTGCTTAAATTTGCCACAAATGATACGATCTTTGAAAACTGTTTGTTAAGGCCGTTGAACACTCCAACGCAACGGTTGTCTATTCCCGTACTCTGTCTCTCTCTCGTAGATTTTTCTATCATTCGCTCAGTGATGCCTCTGCCGTTGTTGGTGCCGCTAAACGTCAAGTCTCCACAGGGCGATGCCGTGGCCAAGCCCCTTTTGGGTTATGGTATGATCTTTGCATTCGCACTACACGTTCCTCTCTTGCGGTGGCATGACGTTTTTTCGTCTCCAGCGGCGGTGTTTGGCGGTGTGTTTATGGAGTACATGATATATGTATATATTATTATATGGTTTATATTTTGGTTTTCAATAATAAGGGGACACATCTTTGTGAAATAGAACAACCATTGTGTTGACTAGATCCAGCTTCAGGTAACACGCAGTGCCAAAAAAACGCGTTTTTCTTTCGGTACTTAAGCACTGAACAAATAATATTTAAAAAACTTTTCACAAGCATGTCAATAATTACCAAACTGTCATATAAAATAGGAATGGAGTGTTCTGAATGCATTTTTTCTATTACCTTGAAATTGGCCTAGCATTTGTACACTACACATATTCTAATACCAATGATATTGCAGGTACAACTGGTTTACGCCAGTCTAACACTACACAAAAATTGGGATTCCTCTACAACAGGTTTTGTTTTATGATTTTTTGAAAGTCAAGGATTTTTGAGTTACCTTTCATTTCGTTCTACAATACATTCTTAACATATGACATTTAGTATAATTCGTGTGCGTATAGAAACATGGTTGTTTATGGAAGATGAACCTACGACAATAATATATTGTTATGTTCAAAATTCGTGTAGCCCATATGCAGTACGCAATATCACACTGTGATATACAATCTAACATAAGTTGCCTGCAGGAAATTAACTTTTAATTTTATATCAATGATAGAAAAACAAGTAACAGGCGTTTTAAATGATCGCAACCGCTTGCAAATTATATAGTGTAAATGATCTAACGTGTTATGCCCGTTAATGACGTTGTATTTCACAATCGGGCTTTGCCTCATTGATTACTGAATTTTATACGACATTACCTGTGCATGAAAAAGATTCAAGTTTAGCCTAATTACTGTTAGTTTTGGTTGCGTTATATGACGGCATGTATCACGGTTTTAGCAAGCAACTCCCGGTTCACCCACGAGGTAGCATTGATTTAAGGCGTTCATCTACGCCTACTATTTAGATGGAGAATTTGATTGGCGATATTAGTAAGGCTTCAACAGATATGTTTTCATATACCTTTTATAGGCTCATAAGCTTTCCTCATTCGGTTTGCCATTTTGTATTATTACTGAGCGTTTAAGACCCAACATCTTCTATTAGTGCATTCAACACTATTTTTTAATTATATTAAATATGATTAATGGTGTCAATCCTAAGCGCACTTTTTAGAGAACAAACTATTAAAGCTCTCAGTACTTATTACAGCAATCAAGGATATAGCACTAATAAACGGACTCGTTGGTAGCACGACAAATAGCCTTTGCACCTGTACACGCCGTTTGCAACGACCTCCAGAGCAAGTAAGTCCTTCGTACAAGACTTTTTGTTCTATTAGGACTTTTTCGAGGTATTTGCATTAAAGGCATATGTACATTCTTTTCGTGTTTTACAGAGATCTATCAGACTCTTAGAAAACAATGTTGTATGGCTATGCGGTTCCCCAACTGTGCTAATCAACCGTGGAATCCTCAACGACAACGCTTTCGTCCGCACTGGCACAACTGTCGCATTGGCGCGATTCTTACTGGTGGAACACGGCAACCGTCGAAACGTCCGATGGTCTACTTTTTCCTCACAGCACTAAGCCATAGGATCCGTGGTAAACGATATATTTAAGTGGTTCCTTTGCGCCCATTGACTCCCTGCTTGAGCGTCTATTTTTGAGGCTACTTGTGTGTGTATGTCTGTTATTACTTTGAGGATCGCAATTGATGTTCCTGTGGATCGTTGTGATTCCCTCTAGTTTGGATAGTTAAACTCTCATAGATATTTGTTGGTGACTCTTTGTTGCGACGAAAACCGTCACTTTCTCTCACGCAACCCGATTATATATTTCTGCGTGGTTTTTAGACACAGCACCGACCAGTTGGATTATACTGAAAGTACCCCCCAGATACTATGCGAAGATTGCCCCTACTGAACCATGCACCTGGCACGATCCCGGCTATCAGCCGACTCAGCAGGGCATCTGTAAAACCTACATTTAAAGCCATTTGCAACGTTCCTGGAATTGGATTCAGACAGACCTGGCTCAAGAAGTATCCCCCTTACAAGCGTTCCTTTTCCCTATTTCCTCCTTTAAGGATTCGACTAGTGTCCGTCTTATTTCCGCCACGGTATCACTCTATCCTGATTTATTTGAGCGTATCATGCATCCCTACATTTTGCATTGCGAATTTTACCCACTCAATCCGGCACGTTTTGAATATCTCTCCAAGCCTCCGCATGAAAATTCAAAAAATATCTCAATAGGGTTTTTCATAGTTTCAGCTTTTAATATGATTGCGGTGCTACGGTTGAGAAGATTGGAACAGGCGCACAAATAAGTGAGTTCTACGTAGTGGACTTTCCGTTCAATATTTTAGGCAGACTTTCATATGGCTAGCCTGTCCGATCGAGCCAAGTGGCTGTTCTGGAAAATCCAGGACTTTCTGTAGTGTTGCAAGTAGACATGCAAGTCGCCTTAGATTTATCAATACTAGATCTCACCGAATTTATTAGATTCAGCATCGAATATAAAACAAAATCGAATAAAAAGCGCCCTTTTTTGTATTCAATATTGAGCTTAATGTTTTTAACTTGTACATATTCGTTAACAAAGCACCATATATATCACATTCAAGTGCTAATATCTGATGGAAATGCTTAAATCTAGCTCATCACTTGCAAGTTGAAGAAATAAGTTTAGCAAGAGTTATTAATACGTATAAAAAGAGTAAAGCACTCGATTTTTATAATATGATGGTAAATCAATTAACGTCTAAAAAGCATGTATCTCCCATCAGGGTGTTACCATACTCTGGAATGGGTTATCAGAACTAATGTGGCATTACAATACGTGTACCATTTCAAATTTATATGCGCTTGTTGCAATGGTTATGCTGGCATTCACTTGATCTGCACAAATGCAAATGTCAGCAGTATAAACTAATAGGATAATCTTATTATTTATGAATATTATATACCCAACAAGAGACGCTTTTGCCATCCTAGCTTGGAAGGTAAGACATCGCTTTCGTGAACATTTTTTACGCTTTACCTTTGAGATTATGATACTGTCACGTTTTCTTTTATTTATCTATCTGCCTACAGAAATCACGAGGCAACGACGCCAAGAACATGTCACACTCTCAAGTCGCGCTGGGCCGATTGTGAAATACGGTCGGCATACAAATGCATTGTTATGTATATGGCAGAAACATCTCGAATCAGCCTAGCACAGAGGCAACAAGAGCACAATGTAATAGATAGACAGACAAATAGATACTACGTGTCTGCTGCTCAAATAGTCCCTCTCTATCACCTTCCCATCGTCTGCAACTGCGTGACTGGAAAAGTGCGGAGTGTTTTTAGGAACTCGCTTTCCGTTAAGGATGCTGAGCATGCTTGCATTTACCAATGTTTGCGAGAGGAACAAGTTTTGTATGCGTGGTATGCAAACCAAGGTATTTTCTCGCAGCATCAAGCCACCACCCGATTTTCAGGAGCGATCAACCCTCCGTCTTTCCCGCTGTTCCCGTGGCCATAACGGCATCACCGTAATCCGATTACCGTTACATGGATGCTGCCGCCGACACTGCAGTGGCGACGAGGCACCACCACTGACAGCCACAACTGAACGATGACGAGGAAAAGGAATAGGGAAATGGGAGAAGTATCGATGAGAAATTATTGGCTGGACGAGAGACACGGCGGAACGCCAGCTGGTACCCGTGGGAGATGAGTCCCAAACTCAAGAAGAAGGTTCTCTTCCAACTTTAAACCGCACTACGTCTGTGCAAGTCCTATATGGCCTCGCTTTCCCAGTCGCGTCGTTCTTGGCTTGTTCACAATCCACAGCTTTCATTCATGGCACAGTTAGAAAAACAGCAACATTTAGCAAGCGAATTGACAATAGTGAGTATTTGCCATTCAAAAGACGGCTGCCTCTAGTCTGGCAGAAGGTGATAGACATCTTAGAAGTCAGACAGAATTCCTAAAAGATGAAAAGTAAAAAAAAATGAGCACTGTTATGTTTGTCGTAAAAGTATGGACACAAATTCAAACTGAAGTGACAACTACGAAATCTACATATACTATTGGTTAAGAGACGAAAACTAGCACCGTTGGAAAGATGTACGGCAAGTACAAAATATTTCATTGAATGTTTACTGCCGATAATCCCCGACTTAATAACAGTTGTTGCGTTTATTGAATGACAGATTCCGCAAATTAACACATTTCAACTGGTGCGTCATCGGATGACCGACCTAAGCAAAAAATGGTGCTAGTTAATTCTAAAACATGGCTTCAACTGAACGGAGGTTTACTGCTTAAAGAGAAGAGGCACTTTTTTACCGTATTACGTTAAATTATTGATAAAAAAAAAACACCAATTGCAGCCAAATGGCGGTATTCGATTTTGCACATGAAACAGTTCGAAACATTTGAATCAATTTAAATTGATTTCAATGTGTTAATCTAAATGCATTGCAATTCCAACGACAGCAAAAAGAACGCCTCACGAATACAGATATATAGTATGTTCATTATCTGTACGATTAAAAGACGTTTACCGAAAAAGTGCTTTATAAATTCTATTAATTGGCGTCCTTTAGTTAGCATTTGAGCTAAATTCGCGTAAACATACCAGCCTAACGATACAATGCAGTGTAGATTGATGCGAGCGCGACGAACCCGTGGACGTATGTTCCGTAGAAAGCTTGTCTTCCTAAGAGCTACTATCTTCCTTTTGACGTCTAATCTCCTTTTGTTTCATTCTCCCGTTGACAACTTATACTCAACAAATGGTATCCTGCGACGCTTTCATAAACTTAAAAATGTTAATTGTCTGTGCAGCTTGTACCTCTCTAATAATAGCTCAAAAAGGCATGGCTACTCTAACATAGCTAGCTCCGGATTAGAAGCAGGTTGCCTTCCTCTTACTTTCATGGCCAGCAGACGAGGCTCTAGGACATTTCTGGATTGTGGCGGTTCCGGGACCGGCATTAGGACCACGCCATGCAAGCCAGCAACGTAGCGGGAACTCGAAGAAAGAGAAAGCTCTTCGGCTTGCGCCAAAAGAACGTCTGCTGGAGACATCACAACAACAAAGTGGCTTCTGGGAAGGATCGCTGAATATAGATAGACGCACGAACCGCAGGAAATAGGAGAGATAACGGCCGCATCTTCTAGCTGAGTGGTACAGAGATGGACGGTTCTCTTCTCTATTGGAGCGTAGCTTTTTGTTCCGGGCTCCATGCTGGCGTCACTAGTAATCAGGCTTTTGGACATGAGTTGAAGAGGGATTTTCTTTAATTTTGCAGTACAATAGGGGCGCTGAGGGGTTTAAAACCGTGCTAAGTTAATATGACTGGATAAAAATGTAAATAATTCCTATTTATGTTGTTTCATATGCACAGCGTTAACAACAGTAAAACAAATCCAAGCTTTTTCGTAGTGCTGTTAACCCTGGCCATGTGCTCACGAGCTCTCCAGTATATTCACATTCTTGGGCGCTGTTTATGATTCATTTACATAGCGTAAAGTTGTTTTTGATATAATAAATTTACAGTAGGCCAGATGGTTCCGAAAACCGAACAGGCGGTCAAGAAAAGCATCACATAATAAAAATATCAAGTGCGGTGTGAAAATAATCCGAAAACTGCGAATTTTAGCTGTGATTCTTTTTTGTCTGAATACAAAGTAGAATTTACATGTGATTTTAGTGACTAATGAAAAGAATATGCACCAAATCGGCTCTTTTTTCTGGTTTCTGGTTTTATTGACTGGTGTATTAACTGTGCGTCGCTCGACCCAATTATCTGCAGATGACATATATATATATATATATATATATACATATATATATACATATATAAGAACTGCACTAAGTTAATATGACTAAATAGAAATGTGAATTCCTATTTATGTTTCATATGTACAGTATTAAAGCAAATCCAAGCTTTTTCGTAACACTGTTATATATATATATATATATATATATATATATATATA
>MNPL01003942.1:0-21731 GCA_002081605.1 Tropilaelaps mercedesae | reverse complement strand
CCACTGTTTCTCCGTTCGGCAGAGAACCGGACCGTCTTCGAAGTTCGTTAGTGGAATCATCGCTTCTTTGCGTTTTTTCAAAAAAAGTCCTCTGGAGCAAGACGAGCTAAGTGGCGGTGGTGGATGACGCAAAGAGTCCCATGCGGTGCTCCCTTTACTCCATTTCGTTTATGCGTGGCAGCTGCCAGCCTAAACGGTCGCTATTGGGGCCGTCGGATAGTATTGGACAGTCTTTCTACCGACACCTCTGCTGACGTTTGGCTGTATCGGGTTGGCGGCGTCCGTAGATACCAGAGAATCAATCGCGCTGCTGCCGGCGCTTGTGTCTTAATGGCGGCTCTGGCTCGGGCGAGCTGGAACGGCCAAACATAGTGGCTATCAGCGCTACTGGCTCATTCGGAGGTCATCGCAGCCATTCCATCCCATACGGTTGGGTCGGCCCGTTTTCTGACGACGGTTTGTCGTCGGACTCTCGTCGCGGCCCCACGTGCACCTGAACGCACCTCCTTTTGACGTATATTTGCCGCATGGCCGACTACCAGTACAACAACATGGCGGACTCTTGGCGTACGAGTCGCGACGCGTATTGCCACGACAATTCAACACGACGAAGCTCACTGTTCCACTGAGCACACGTGCGTATGCCTGCCTTCACCCGAGACGAACAAAGAAAAAGAGATAGCGACTTATTCGGTTATCTGATAGTTCGCGTGACGTTTACGGTGGAGGGGGGCAAAAGTCGAGGAGAAGTTGTCTCGCGAAGTCAGTGTTAGGCTGATTGGCCTTACCATATCGGGTTAGGCCACACAGTGGCTCTTCCACCTCGCGCCTGTGCTCGGGAGTCGTTCGTTCTTCATCGGCTGGCCTTGTCGAGTGAAACAGTCCAATCATTGCCGCAGACGGTGGCAACCATCAGTTAATTAGTAGTTTGCTGAGTGGGAAGTGGCGCCGCGTAAAGAAAGGAAATTGGAATAATCTGACCGGCCCCTATCACCTTTCCGGTCGCCAGCGCATCGACTGAGATAGAATGAAGGCGTGATAGTGATAATAATAGTAATGATGATAACCGACGTTGCGCAGCGTCAGGCCCGCTGAGGTCTGAGGAGGAGTCTTCACCCGTTAGAATATCGTGTGCGTGTGAATACGCAGTGGCTTTCTGTCGTTGCAGTTTCGTTGGCAGATATTGTAGCTGGTTTTAGATTCGTGTGGGGGTTTCTGTTGCAGGATTATGCCTCTTCTGCGGCAGATGATTGTGACCTGAAGGATTAACTGACTCTCACATTCGTTTAGGAAGGCCGCCATCTTCATGCAGTAAACAACAACAATCCCAGTTTGTATTGTTTTGGTAGCCATCGTTATTCGTGTGTGGGAAACGGATGTGATCGGACAACTCAGCTACTCCTCCCATATCCCCGAAAGCAGTGTGAATATAATAATGAGAAACGGTGTGGTCTCAACGGTGGGTTCCCTGGGCCGCACCCCAATTACTTCGCTGAGTACTGGAGAGCCCAGGAGAATTCTGGGCGGATTTAACTCCCCGCCGCCAGAAGGCAACCAGGATGTACGACCAAGTGTGCAGCTCCTTCAGATCCTCAGGACTGTACAGGTAATTATTAATCATTTGTCGTGCATTTAGTAATTCGGATAGACGTCGGTGTACGGTTATGGGCTTTTCCACGGAGAACTAGTGCGTGTCTGATCAATACTGCTTTCGCTAGGGAGACCTGTTAAAAGGTAGGAAGGTCGTTCACCAGAAATGGTTGTTGCGTGCGTAAGTGGCCTAATGGTCCATGTAACTCCGAATGCCTTTTAAATCGTATACACGGGATCTGGATCTCCTGTAAATCTGCATGTCCCGCTAGTCAATAGCTTGTCAATGTCTAGGTACGTAAACCGGCTGGGAGGTCACTGAGTGTATTATTGACCGTTCGGTTGATTATTGACCGCTTACACCATTTTTTGTTTCTATTCGGCGTTAGTCTACGTTCCGAACGGTCTCGGTACTCGAGGCCAGTATTCTTGGTACGAGCAGCGTTTCGTACATGCGATGCCGATATATACACGACATACCCCGTCTATGAGGAGGTTGCCGTTTTTGTCCTCGCTCAGTGTGTACATACACGTACATATGTATCACTGGCGCGGAGCAAACATGTTTTGCATTGGGCGGGCTGAATCGAGCTTGGTGAAGAAGAAGTGGATGAGCGAATGTGGTGATGCTAAGGAATTCTTGTGTAGGTGGCCCCGTTGGCGTCTGATTCCACACGACGCGTCCGCTCTTGGTGGCTCGTTTGCTGGCTACACACGGGGTGGCTACGTGTAGCAGCCCCGTCATGGCTGCGAGTAGCAGCAATGTTTCTATGTCTTCGGCTATATCTCCTCTCGGTATGGATCGTTTCATCGGTATAGGTCGCGGCCCCAAGCGGCTTCGCCGGCGGGACGGGTTTCTGTGCGAAACTGAAGCCGACTTAGTGACATCAGTATTTGTCACTGCTGTCGGGTGACCTAAGCCTCGACCGGAGCAAAAAGGCAAAAACGATTTTTATCGAACCGAACCATCCAATGGGTGCTATTGAAGTTTTACAGTATTATGAGATAGCAGGCGGTAGCAATGAACGAATCAGATATTTAGGCTATCGAGGCGGGTTCGCTGAAATCTGATTGAACTCAAAGGATCGTAAAGGGCCTTACCCAAGGGCCCTTTGCGGACGAGCGGTTAAACGAATGCATCGCGTTGCGTCGAAGGCAAGCTTGTATTCAGAGTATGCGCGAGATAACTTATACAGCAGATACCAATACATCGCGCTCCGGCAGTCGTGCGAGAAATAATCAATCCAGCAAATATTGAAGAACCTCGACTGAAGTATGAGAAATTAGCGCGGTTCGTAAAAGCGTGGAATCTATCCTTACGAGCTTCGGACGTCTATGTTGAGGTGACCAGCAAGTGGATTGGTCTGCAAGTGGATTATTTTACTGCCCAGACAGGCACAAACCGTATCGCATTACAATATTGCGTCCAACATTATTATTTTTAAAATCTGGATTAATTTTACGTTGTACGCGGCCGTTATCCTGTGCCGTAGTTCGAGTGTGTTTGGCACTCATTTGTCACCTATGGTCTATTAACCATGGCCGATGTGTGCGCATCTGATAAATCTGAGACAAAAACACATCATTCTTTGGTTATGTTTCGATGGCTATTGGCGTTACTATTTTCATAAGCTACAGGAGCAAGCAATAATTTGACGGCGAATGAAAAATGTTTTTTGAACTACATATGCTTCAACTGTCTCTAATACTGTGTAGTACTAAGTAGCTTTATTGGACCTTCACAAAGCTAATCTCTCGGCATTTGTTTACTTCTTTTACCACTTGCGCTGTGTCTCGTTCGTCGTGACAAAGAAACTGCCTTAGCGGTGTGGCAGTTCACGACGTACGAACATATCTCAACAACACGCCCAGTACCAATGTAAGATTGTCATTGTTTACGACTCTAGCCGTTGCTAACATTATAACTAAGTAGAAGTGATTTTTTACAGTCGAATAATCAGAACATTTTCACTCTAAAAGCTCCGCTAAGCTTGACGTGACAGATTTCAAACTCGACTATGCCGATTATTGATTCGGCGACTTCTATTGTGAGACGGGCGAATTTCGACATTTTACTGCCATTAGGCAGATATGGCCCTAATTGAATTATTCCCAGTAGAGAACTACCGCTAATCGTATGGCCGCTCACATGAGTGTAACGATTGTTTATAAAACTTTTATTAAACCTATCCTTTAGGTTGTTGTTCTCTTACTCAACTATCGGTAAGATATTGTTAGCTTCCAATAATGCGATAGCCATGGCTTACCGCACCGTATGCCAGACCTCATGAGGTGCGTCTAGTGCCTTAACCACCAAACAAATTAGATCTGTACACGAAGTCCAGGCGCTGATTTGCATGATCAATATTTAGTAAATACGACGAATTATTGGGTGAAGATCTCTCTTTACGAGTGCTTTGCCGACCCTGTTCACTCGGCGTATCCCAGCGTCCTACCCGGACCGAGTGCAAGATATGCGAAGTCGTTCGTTCTTCTACGTCGGTGGCTCTACTGGTTTCGCTGTCGTTAACATAACCAACGGGCTCAGTCTGGTCTGGTTGGTGCGAAGTCCTACTCCGGCTGGTCTGTTACCAGAGGGATGGCTGCACTCGCCGCAGGGACCGCACCCATGATCGGATATTGCCGTTTGTTTCTAGTCGCTTGCACGCAGCGCAAATCGCACGCGAGTCAACGTGCGCGGTCTGGTTGTGCGTGCATATATGCCCGTACACACGCGACGTCTTTCTATGCGATTGCACTATCGCCAATTGACTGGCTCGAATCGCCGTAGAAAACGCCACCGACAGTTTAGCAATGGGGCAGTAGCGTATTAGGCTCTATAATTGGTAGAAGAAAAACGAATAGCCAAGTCGAGCATAGGAGGAACAACGCTCGTCGTCGATGAACATGTCCGCCGTGGCGGTAATTCTTCACCGGCGGCGGCGGCAGCAGCGGCGGCTTTGGGACGTTGATGTTGCGCAGGGACATCAGCCGCCGGTGAGTGCGTCTCATCCTTGAGCAGAAGTTGCAGAAGTGGCAGAAGCTGACGGGAATAGCGTCTGCAGTCGGGAATGCCGTGCCGATGGCAGTGCGTGAATGCACGTAGGGACTTAACGCGCTGTTACTGCACGCTAATGCTGTTGCTGCATTCATGGGCATGGCTGTACTGATGACTGTGGTGATGTTATACGTGCATTTGCCCGAAGCAAGTGGCTGCCATCAACTTCAGTCGTCGACCGGCGAACGAACATCCGTCCAGACAACGGCCCACACTCGATGGCGGTCGAATGGCAACAACGACAAGCACACGACGAGAATAAGCCGCATCGTGGTGCAGTTGCGTGTATTCTCACGTATATTCACACACGCGCATACACACACACACACACACACACGAATAGAGACCAACTCGGTAAGTCGAGGTAGATAGATGACACAAATAGGCACGTTGACAAGACTATTTTTGCTGTCTTTTGTTGCGTACGGATGCGTACGATTTAAGAAAGTTTTGTGACGGAAAAAGTTACGTGACGAATAGAGAACATGCCTGGGAAGCAAGTCGCCTTGAAAAAGGTCGCCTGACGGTCATCATGGCATGCGATTATTATGGCTGAAGGCTCATAAAAGATGATGACGTTGAGCTGCTTTAAGCCAAACGCGTTGAAGCTGCTTTTTTGCTGTGACGAGTTGATCAGACATTGTCGCTTCAAGAACTCGTTCAGCACGTGCATTCCACGACAGACAATAAAGACTACATTTGTTGCATCACTGCGTTTCTACCGTACTGCAGCAATGAACTATTCGGTTAAAAAGTTTCATATCATAGAGACAACTTGAAAAGAAGACACCACGCCTAGAAAGATGACATCAGCTTATCTTAGAGCGACGTGTAACTTACAAAAACAGCCTTCGTCCAGCGAACGCGCAAGAAAGGTTCGTGGCGAAATTGATCAGGCCGAAAATTCTCCAACGACAGAGTACACACCAAACAAGCAAAGTAGAGAGGATGAGCTGAGATTGTAGCAAATTTCACAGAGGAAGTGAAGCTGCTACGCGGGCGGCTTTGCTCGTCGAAGCCAGTAGCGGCAGTAACGCGACGAAGGACGGCGCTAGATGAAGTGTGGACAGCAACTTCCGTCCAGCGGCTGTACCAGTAGTAAGAGTGGAATGCCCTGCTGACCTTGAAATGTCGAATCGCACCCCCCACATCCCTCCTCTTTCCCTGACGTTCGTGAACATACAAGGTCTGTCCATACGCACGCTTTTCCCCCTTTCATGACTGGAGTCTTCCTTCCATCCATTACGTTCCTTTCGGCGTTCTCCTTCTCTCCTGGCGTTCGAAGATATTTTCGCCTGGGCGCAAGAAAGTGCAGAGTAAGGTTGGGGAACGTTCAAGGAGGTCGAAGTGAAGAGGCCGTTCAAACAAAACGCTCTGGCCTGCCTCCAGGCGGGCCGGAGTGTTTTCTGGCAAGCCGACTTACTTGAAGGCAGTACAATGACGCCGACAAAGATGCAGGCCATTAGGTCCTCGAGAAGTCGCAGCAAGAGATAATATAACGGAAACATACAAACAGACTCACTGCCTGATAGAAATGCTCAGCGACGGCGAAAAATGAGTAGAAGAGAGACCAAGTTGGCGGAATTGGTTTACGAGGAGTTGAGAACAGACGAAAGATTAGGGCATGGATGGAACGGAGGTCTAATCACGATACAATCTAGACACGTGTCCATGTTATTGTATCTTCGGTATTTGGTATATGAAACGGCTCGGTAATTGAAACAATTCGAACGATGTTTCAACAACTCCCGATGGTGGTGATACTGCTGATACTTACGAGCATGTCTAAATCCGATAAAATGCCCTTGCAATCGATTGCAACGGAAGATGTTTCTTCTACACCGAAACGGACCAGAATATAAGGCGGTCGTTTAGGGCCAATTGTCGTCAAGTTTTGGCCTCAAAAGCGGCATGAATGCTTCTGACGTAAACAATCGTTTCGAAGCAAATTTTCGTATGGACTTAGTTGCAAACCCGTGCATCTATCTTAGATAGTGATAACCCGCCCTACCCATTCATCAAGTACCCCC
Organism: Tropilaelaps mercedesae; assembly: GCA_002081605.1. Classification (NCBI taxonomy): domain Eukaryota; kingdom Metazoa; phylum Arthropoda; class Arachnida; order Mesostigmata; family Laelapidae; genus Tropilaelaps; species Tropilaelaps mercedesae. The sequence goes on along the minus strand of MNPL01003942.1, from coordinate 15,053 downwards.
TAGTGAAAATTAGCTTTGAAATTACCTCGTGTTTAAATAAATTCCGTTCAACACGAATTTATCATGCTCGGCTATGCTAGGGGCGTGTCTTAGAAAAACTTTGCCTTCGTGGACGCCAAAGGCAAGCGTGTTTTACGAACTGTATTGGACCAGGGCCGGAGGTGTCCTCAGAAGGTGATCTGCTGAGACTTACCGTGACTGGTGCGATGTCAGGTGTAAGCTGTACCTTCTTGTTCATCGTATCGGTCGAAACATAAATTGGGATACCTGCGAACAACAGAGACTGATTCGACCTGCAGAAAATTGTCTTTTCGATTATGATGGAATCTCGTCTAAGGCGGATGCTCCTTCATTTATACTATAAAACTGGAGGGTCTTTAGGGTCTGATTGTGGGTATCTGTGGTACACGGTGGAGAAATTTGATTAATACGAGCTATTCCGTTGCTGTGATGAGAACTAATCAGCTAGTTTGAACAAGTCTTCCGAGTTGCTCTCAACTTTGTATATATTTTCGATCGTCTAGAATATGACTACTAGTACGTGTGTGCCAGTCGCACCGCTATCTTTGCAGTGCAGGTTATCAGAACCCTGACACCGAACCTGATGTACTGATATTTTGCACTGTATTTACTAATCGGAAGTCTTCTAACCGAAAATTCAAGGTTACGCCGTAATCAATAGTAATATGTAAAGACGTACGATATTAGATCTGAGTGTTGGGCCTGTCACAATTCGGAAAACTAGAATACCTCTCCCTAAGGAATGGCCGACTTGAACGATCTGCTATAAAGAGGGTTTCTGCTTGGGAGTTTGCTGTGCACAGTCTTCATTATTGTTACTACGAGATTAATGGGATTACTGTTATGACAGGGAAAGGATTATTCCAAGGTACACCCATGGGAATACTTAACAAAAAAGCACTTTCCCAAGAGCTAAGCATAGTGAGGGGCAATCTCTGTAGTCCTTAGTAATACAGATTTTTTTAACATGGGCTCGTGAAGGATATTTTATGAAACTCAACTGAATCTACACACATCCGGCACGAATATTTATGTGTTTATATATCGAATCTGTACTATTTATTTACGCGCCTACTTCAATAGCATGTGCCGTTGTCTGGTGCCGATTGCGAAGGCATATAATATTGATGACCGTACAGTACAACTGCGTTTATTCCGTTATACTGTGTGACTTGATAAGCTTTGCATTGAACTATCTGACCTGTAGTTGTTGAATTTCAATAGGTCATTGGTTCATGGTGATACTTTGGTGATGTTTTTGTCCTCTAAATTGGTTTCTGGGTTTTGCCATTGGCGCCTATTCATCTGAATTTGCTCTTGTTACGAATGACGGTCAAGAGGGGTCTTAAAATTTCGATGAACTCATACAAACTGTTACCCACCTACCAGACACAGACTATATTGCTCTGAGCCATTCGTATATTCTTCGTCTCAGACCCTTACGTGCGCATCAGCCGCGCACACACCGTATGATGATGTACATGCAGAATAATTAAAAAAGAAGAATAGCAGGTAAGTTCTCGTTTAGAAGTTCAATAATGTAGTCAATTAAATTTGTTACCTGCTAGAAGTGACTCTGAACCCGTATTTCGGGGTGTGGACGATGCTTTGTTATTAACAGGCAGGGCTAGTAGAGGTAAAACTCGGGTAAAGGGAGTCTCAGGTGCTTGCGGTCTTCGAGGGGCGTATAGGACGGCAAGACTGGAAGGGAGCTATATATTTTTCGTATGAGGCGTCGTTGGTGAACACTTCGAGGCATGCGGCTGTAGTCGGGCGCATGAGCTCGGGACGCTCCACTCAAAAGAGGAGTAACTGCGCGCTAAGTGATAGGCCTGGACCGAACTTTTAGTCGTATGGCGCAACTTGCATTGTCGTTGGGTCTGGATTATTTCTCATGTTAACGTTGATAGTAGACGAAGCCAGAAGGCGAGCGAAGGTTAAGCCTAAAAATAATATAGCGCTAAGAGATGGTAAAAAGCTCGCAATGCGCCTGCGAAGTTTTTATCATTGCTTCAATCAATAAGAGGTTAAGGCCGCATCAAGAAGGCCATGTTGTAGGCAGGTTTTGGCATACGAACGAAGTTCCGGACAGGCTAAGGCACGGTAAGTTTTTGCTACGACCGTTCCAGTGGTTTGCTCACTACAAATGTTGTTAACATGTACCCAAGTACGAGCACTTATTTACATAGCGTCATAACGCCCATCCTTTATTCGGGAAAACTAACTTTGCATCGGGGTGCTCATAAGTGAATAAATTATGGCTCCGTCACCTTATACGGTATTGAAAACCGCTGTTATATATGGGAATATAATATATATATATATATATATATATATTCACGCAACAAATTTGGTTAAGTTGACCATAGTTAGCGCAAAGAAAGAGAGGTTTTAGACAGTTATCGTTGAAATTATACTGAAGCCAAGTAAAATGTATCGGTAAATAAGTTTATGGAATGCTTTGCTGTTTTCTTGATCTAAGCTGAATTGCTAATCTGATCGTCTGGTTTCTTGAAGGGCTTCTTGTATATTTCATCTGAGTTAAACTTCGTTCATTGGGTAGAGACATAAAAGATGAAAACGCTAGATATGGGAGGATTTCATATTCAAAGGAAGGAGACTTTTTACATTCACCACAATTTTTTCACTAATTGTCTTTCAGCGATGATCTGTGGCAACGTAGCAAGTGGCGAAACTGATTTTCGGCTATCAGAGCAAAGCACCCTGTGCAATGCCATAAATTGTCAGTGGCCCTATCGGTAACCTGTTGGTTATTGCATTGTCCGAATTCTCACTTCGTCAGGTAGATCGCTCTCTCAGCGTCTCAGTATTCGTTGAAGCGCCACCAATAATTTCTGATCTGAATTGAACAGAATATATATCTGTTCTGAATTTGAAAAAAAGAATACACGCCAATCGCCCTCGTCGTTGAGAAGTGGTCTCGTCCTGCATTACTTTGTTGGTTGATTTTGTGATTTTGGTGATTTGCTGATTACATAGCACGGCCGCCTTTTCTCTACTTGACGATATTCAATCCTTTCGACATTTCATATGAAACGTATCATAATAAAATTGTAGTTAGTACGCCCTCTCTCCCGCTTTGCCACAAGCGAAGAGGAAGCTTCAAGCTTCAATTCGCTTTTACAAACAGGATAAGAAATACAACTTTCTGACTTTTTGTTCTTTATCCTCTCTTCAGTAAATATAACTCACTCGTTTGTCTAAACAGGTTCGACGCTAGATAGTTGATAAAACGGCTAACTGTGAACAACACTTTTGCCAGCGATAATGGATACACGAGATCAGAAGCCCAATAAGAGAGGCCTTAATTGTCATGCTATTCTCGTGGTAATCTTTGGCGATGTTTAAATACCCGAAGTGACTTCACCATTCGCTATCATTAACTTCATTATTTCCTCATCGAGGTCTTCCGCCAGAACGCAATATCCGCAAGTCTTGCATCTCTTCTTTCGTCAGGCCAATAACATGGCCTGTTGCATATTGCGTTTCCCCCGGGCTTGCATACAAACACACAGCAAAGCACGGGTAGAGGGTCGGTAAAAATTGACACATCATTAAGACATTTCGGTAACAGCCCCAATAGGCCGTTTTTCAACGAAACAAGGAAACGTGAATGAAATCCGTCGAAACAGAGTTGAGTTCCATACAGAAGCCCACAGTTGTCATTGATAGCGGCCGATTAAGACGTGATTCATTGTGAGCCAACGTTTTACTATTGAGAATGGAATAAGTAAGTCAAAATTACACATTCTCTGTAGCATGGTAGAAATTTACGCACGCGAAAAACGGCATTGGACAGTTCACCACGACTTGTACGGTGTACAATAGACTCCCCCACCGCATTCTGGATGATGTATTTTGCTACACCTTCACCGCGACTCTGCAGCTCTCGGTTTGTTGGAGCTTCGTACTAGTGCCGCGGATTAGTCTACTACCAAATTGATCTCTTACTAGTAAGAGAGTGGACACACTCTTTTACCAAATGGCTAAAAAGAGGACAACATAGCATAATAAAATGCCAGTCTAGTAAATAAACTATTTTTTGTGTATGCTCATCTTCTAAGCTCTTCTTCTTAGCTTTTTCAACAGTTTCGCCCTGTCGGAAGCTCAACGTGAAGTGATCGCTGTACCGATGCACAGAAGGGCAGCATTATTAGCAGTTCTACTTAAGTTCTTCAAATTTAATATGGATTGTTTTGGTATGTGGGCTACGTATATTCTCATCATCCCTTGATATCGCTGTGTTCTTCGTTGGTGTAAATTGTATAACCAAAAAGGTTGCGTGACAACTTGTGCAATTACACCTTCATAATATTTTTTTTATTAGCGAGAACCTAAGCGTTGCGAAAATGCAGTTTCATGAATGAGCCTTAATGAACGAATGACACCGAGGTAAATGCAGGCCGCACATTTTGACTGGCGTCCGGCCAGACTGAAGTAATATGACCTATGACAGTTAAGTTTGCATTAGCGACAAGAATTTTTCGTAATTGAGCCCATGAAAGCTGGTATATATTTCTTATGTGCGCAACGTGTCCAACATTAGGGACACTACACCATGTAATCAATTGACAAATGGGGAGAGTACAATGCCTGATACACGTATTACATGCATTTCATTCTATGTTTTCTCATAACGTTTCGACATCTAGAATTGGATTTGAATGCCTTGCTTCGTCCTTATACTTAAAGGAATGATGGTAGACGCATATGGCTTGTGTCTTAATTATCAAGTGTTCTATTCACATCCGTGCCTGGCCATTGAGCCAATAGAACGCATTATGCTTTGTCCTTTGTTTTGTGAGTTGAATCTAAATGTCCTTGTTTGTTCCTTGTTTTTCTAATTCGTTAGGTCCCGTCGTTATTGATATGGTTTGAGCTTTTACTCATTGCCGACTATACGGTAGTGTTATGCTAAATGCAACAGCTTTCCGTCGAGTGAGTCGTCATGTTTATCAGCCCAATCGGAAAAGTATAGCTTTTGTGTTCATATCTGACGAACGGCACCACCTAAGCAATTACCATTCGACGTAAGATCTACGTCGTGATTCGACTGTAGCGATTGCAACTTTTGTGAATGTGTGGGTGTATGTGTGTCTAGCACATATAACCTGGGTAAGCGCTTCGTGCAGTTGTTCACCAAGCAGTGCTATCTGTTTTCACTGAAGAGATCAACAGTCTTTATCAATTGAATAAGTATGTCAGAGCTCATGTGTATTTGTGCATGTGTGTACCTGTATTGGTTTGTTCGTCAGTGTTCAAGTGTATGGCTGCAGAATTTGAAACGGCGGCGTCTGCTATCGACGTGGCTGTCGCTTATCGCTATTGCGACCCGGGACATCTTAACACTTGCCCATGCCCGTCGTACCGCGATAGCACGTTCCTTGTATGAAACGCTACTCGTGCACGTCTGTGTGTCCTTGCTCGGAAACTATTAAGTGGGTCCCGCTTATTCTTTGGGCTCAAGGAGCACAGCGACTAAAATTGTGCACCTAATTTACCTGGTAGAGCAAACTGAACGTGACCGGTTCAATTTCGGCGGTTTCCATCAGTTCTAACTGAGCTTCCGTTAGCGTCTGCTGCTGCTGCTGCGTATCAAACATCAGACTATCAGTCAAAGCAGATAAGCATGAATTGTTCTATCGCCGCTTCGCTGCGTTAACGACGCCAGGTTACGATCTTCATGTTGTTGGGCTGTCGCATCACGGCCTATGACGACGCAGCCATGGGCCTCTACAGCGCAAAAACAAGGCGACAGGTTGTTAAGCGTTTCTGGAGCGACGACCTGCCACCGATCGCCTTTCAGGTGCTATAGGACTGCGTAGATTTTTGCGATACCTTGTCTCTGCAGAGTTGTCCATGGAGTCCAACGGTTTTTCGTTATGGACTGTTGTAAACGGTGACCGAGGCGCCAAGGAACGAGCATAAAATCGATATTAGGGTGTCGTTGTTAGAAGGGGTTGCACATAATGGAAGATCCGCTCGATACAAGCAACAAGCACACCTTGCACTATGAATGCAATTTTCTTCTGCCCTTTTGCCTAAAGCCAGGTCGCGCTGTGTATCATTAAGCTAATCGTGGATCTTTAGAGACAGAAGGCATAATCTAGAAAAGAGTAGTTTCTCGCTTATTAGTTTTTACTTTACGCTTAGTATGGATACGTGCGGTCCGTTACACGCTCCTTTAAGCCGAGCCAGCGAAAAAACGACGATTAAGTGAAGAACTGCACCTGTTCAAGACAATGTCTGGTTGCGATTGTCTCGTTCCGCATGCCATTTGAATTCCAAAACAAAGCTGTTGAGCGGCTCCGGGAGATGCTATTGAATTAGTCTCCAAACGCTTTACAAAAGTGAACTCCACCAAAGTGATTAGCAAAAGCTTCACAATAATATTGGGAAGTAAAAACAAAGCGTAATGAGTTTACGACAGTTCAAAGCATCAAAGTATGAGATAGCTGTACGTCATAAACACTAATTGACGTCACAGACGTTTCTCTATCATAGGTTCACCTACAAATGAACTCGAATGTGTTTATCAGGTAAAGGTACTTCCATACTTATTTTCCTTCTAGGAAGATTTCGCAAAGCAATGTACGTGGTGGTACTATGTCGAAAATATCAGTCATGACAATTCTTCTTCATTATTCATCATTCACTCCTGTTGTAGTACGAGTCTGTTTTCTAAAATTTAACCTGTAGAGTCAAGGCACACTGATGCCTCCGTTGAGACGTGTGTAATAAATAACTGAAATAAAGAAGTTATATTTAGTTGATAGTGCAGCATTTATTGTTGCGTTTTTTTTTTTTATATGGGTTTATATAAATAGCACACGGCTATTGGGTGACCACGCGGTCTTCGTGCACCAGTCACGGCGCATGAACGTAACGTGACACGCCCCCACGTCCCTTTTGCATATGATATGGACACGAGGGTGTCCACGAGTATGTCGACTTGACGACAACCACAAGGGTGAAAGAAGTATCACCATTCGATATTGCACGGACAGACCTGGTCGTCGTTGTACAGTAGAGAGAGATGTTGTAGAGAGTTTGCCGCCGAGATTTTGCTGTTGTCAGTAGCCAGCAGGTGCGACAAGGCTCTGCTGCCGCTGTAACATTCTGGCAACCGCGACGCAGGGGCTGTTGTGGAGCCGAGTGTTGACGAAACGAAAAAAAGGGAGAGAAACGTGTGCCAGCGTGTCAGCACAAAGTGGACGTTGCTAGTCTTGACCATGTTTGCTGCCGCTTCGGACTGCTGCGCATGGCCAGCGATTGGTTCGTCTGCACAAATGGAACAACAACAACAACAGTATCGTGTGTCTGTCGCTGGGTGTCAATCTTCTCAAAGCAAAGAACAAGACATGCCATAATTTTTCGGTAATCGGCCTAATATTTGTAACTGCTGCATCTGTCTATGGTAAACCTCGAGCGTGTCTACTCGACTGGCGCCATCGTGATATTGTTTTTTCGAACGGCGTTCGTGAGCATAATGCGTTGCGTCCGGTGTATTGCAATAGCATCTTAGAAACAACAAAAGCGGATGTTGGCGGGTACCGATTCCAACAAAAACTGACAACGTCTGTTTGAAATGGGGGTACTGAACAGATTCAGCGGCGGCAACGGAGGCAGCACCGTACGGGCCGTAGAGAAACCACAGTTGCACTGGTATGGGCAACGCGTTTGCGTGAGTGGGAGACGTCAAAGGGCAATTATATCTCATTGAATTAGCCAAGGTACGTGCGTGACTATGCGAGAACTGATTTTGTCATCTTGAATTTGTTCAGTTTCTCACGGCAGGCTCGGTTCATGTAACGATGATCAACAGCGAGTCGACGCTTACGAATGGCGTATGCGTGTGCTAAAATCAAAACTGTAAATCAAAAACACGTTTTTACACATCTTACCAGAAAGCCCATAACAGCTTCGTGGATGTTACGTGGCTTCTGCGTTCATCGAGAGCGGAAGTCGCCCGATGGCGTGGCCACTTCAGCCTGTTCAGAAAGAGAAATGAATAACAAGAGTAAGCTTATTGTTCGTGATCATGCCGTGTCAAAGCACAGAAAGAGATATTGCAACAGTGTATACATAATATGAGCTTGTTCTGAGCGTTTGCATTTGTTTGTTGTCCGATTGTTCTGGTGCTCTTTTTGGGTCATCGTTTTGTGACCATCTTTGGGCGGCTGGGCTACTATCGTCCATCGATCAAAGGTCACAGAAACGGTAGACTGGTGATCCTAAACAAGGTGACCCTGTTTAGACCCCCGTTGAGTTTTTAAAACTCTTAATCCCATTTGCCTGATGGTTTGCCCCTTTGTCCTTCTTCGCACGTTTATCACGTTGGCGGGGATTAACCAATGTATATCTCAATTGATTCCTGTAGTCGAGTAATCTGCCATCTGCTATTTAGGCCGGCCACAAGAGGGCGATATTTGGTCACTGATGGAGGCTTGGGTGACCCAGTCAGCAGTTCTGTTCACTGCTCGGCCATGACTTCTGCTTCGCTAGTAAATGTATTTCCATCTCCGTGTGCTTCGTGCTCCCTTAGCAACGCCAAGCAGCCAGACCGGCTTGCACAAGCACAGGCAGAAGACGGAAGTTCTCGACGTCTTTTCATTGAATCATCCGCTTCTGGTGCAACTGATTCTGCAGCGGAGTCCCCTTATCAAATGAGCAGACCTGATGGCGTAACGGACATCGCCCAAAAAAGGGGAAAAACGGTCGTAGAGAGCAGGCGACGGCCTTAGGTCAAAGTATGAAGCGATTGCCGGCCATCGGCCAATGACTGGGTAGCGATTCTGTCGTTGCCGTTCGTTTCGTCGGTCATAAACCTCTGTCGGGAGATTTTGTCGCTGCTGGTGCGCCTTCAGGCGACAAGTGTCCGGGGCCGACGAGATGTGGACTCGAGTTGGTAGAGGATATCTAAAATACTTTTTAGGGCTGACCATCAGTCAACATTTAACGTCCACGGTAGCACTTTTTGCATTAGTTCGTAGGACGGACCCCGTATAAATGTAAATGTGCAACTGCGGGGATCGAACCCGTGCACCTACGTGTGTCTCCTCCAGTTGCAAGGCGCACGTGCATGCACCAAGCCACCGAGCCCGACTGGTAGAGGATATCTACGAAGGTTGGACCAGGCTTGGCTAGCTGTTCCTTTCCAAGTCGGTGGAAACAAATTATGGGTACATAATCGCGATATATCACGAGTTGCGTCAGCATTCCAAAGCCCGTTAGCAATTGCATAGATCTGGCTAATTAACAGGGGCTTCGCCGTTAAATTCAGTGGCCATTGTAAAGTTGCAGCGACTCACGACCAAGCCGTTGTTACCGTAAAAATGACGCCAGATTTCCCTTCTTCCTATTGATATTCTCCCAATGATTTAGCGGGTAAGGCCGATGCGGAACGAGGATAGATGAAAGACTGCGTCGAACAATACTGAAAGAGTTCGCCGAACTTATCCGAACTTTAAATAGGGTAGTTGCGACCACATTTGAGCTTTGGGAGCTGACTGTCCTTGAGAAGGCGGATGATAAATACTGAATTAATTTGTTGTATGAGATGGCGTGTCAGAAGGCGATGAGGAAGTTGTGCTGATTTAATTGAGGAAACACATGAAGGATCTAAGAACGATGAAAATAATTGCCGAACGACGGCAGCTCAGTACACTAGCCGCTAATAGCGTGATGTAGATTTAACTAGTGCGAAGTTTGTTTCTCTGTTGTGTGTGCGGCTGTGTCTTAGGTTTAAAAACGCACCACCGTATGGCGGCATGAGAGCTAACCTCCGCTAGTGCTTCGTGTCTATAGAGCAATAACGTTGTAGCTTTACCCTTGTAACGAAATGAGATAGCGATTTCAACGGTATCGCTGAGCTCAACAGGGTACGACAATTTGATGCGAAGTAACCGACTTGGTGGAGAAATTACTGGCGTCGAAATCATCTACTAATGTGAGCGGGGAGTTTTCTTCTGTCGAGATTTGGCCCTTCTGGTGGCGTTGACGGCGCCCACCTCGTCCGAGTTCCGGCTGCCAACCGGCCAAGCGTTGGTGCTAAGGACTTATACTCACGACTGCAATCTGTTGCCCTTCTCATTGGCGTGTTTTTAAGCGATGCCCTCCTCTACCGGAAGCTTGTTTGCTTATGCTGCTGCTGTCCTCCCTTGCATTGGCTTGCGTTTGGCTACAATCACAAAACTGACGAAAGGAGTGAGTGGCTTGTTTCATGCCGGCATAGCCAAACAGACAATGAGCTATAGACAAACATACACGGACGCACATGTGGACACATAGTGGCATACAGATTAGGGGGGGACAAAACGGCGTCTACGGTTTTGTAAAGGTGGTGTCACTGTTAGCCGCCAGCCGGTGACGACTATTCATCGTGAGAGTCAGCGTGCCACACCACCGTCAGCCACTACACCGACAAATGCGCAGTTTCTGGCCATCACCGAAATCTCGATATTGCCGTTTTGCTGGCTGAATGGCGAAAAGAGGCAGCTGCACGACGATTACGCGTCCCCATGTCTGTTTCCCATGCCTTGTGTGTAAGGCAGAGACAGACACACACGTGCGATTGACGACGACGCCAATATTGGAGAATTGAGTTAGCCCGCTTTGTGATCCTCATGTAGTTTGTAGATTGACGTCCTACCAAGATGGTAAATGGTGGTTTGCTGCATGGCCGACATTTTACTCTACCGGAACCAGCAAAAACGGCTTCGCTTGAGACGGCTACGACGAGAGAGACGACGTATAAAAGCTAATCTTTACGTCTGGCAACTCCACTTTCCCTATACAACACGAGATCGGGCAGTTGGTCATGCTCGGTGGACTAACCACAATAACAGTAATCGGCGATTGAGCCTAAGCGATGGCTGCTCGAGACAGACGTTGCCCTAATGGTATTAAGCCCTACCTGAAGGGGGCGTAGAGGCAATGGCAGACAGCAGGGATACTAGGCCACTTGGCGCATGTGTCAGCTCGACACCGGCCTGGGGAACTTCGACAGGTCACCGCAGTCAGCTATTTCTCTAGATGAAGTTATCGACTAAGCGTCAGCTTTACTGGTACAACCTTTCCGATTTCGAGGAGGATCCACCGTTAAACCTAGGAGGCATTTGAACATTTGAGGAACATTTGACATTGTGTTCCGCTGAAAACGTGCGAATGGCCCAGATGTCGTACATACGTGGCCACACTGCGCTACTAAACGTTCAGCCCGTCGAATTAATCCATACGCAACGTAGCGATTCTATCGTTACTGAACTGCGGCGACGCTCGACAAACGATTCTCTAGGGAAGGCAGAATGAAGAATGTGCACTTGGGGGCTTCTTTACGCGAGAAATAAACACCGAGGCTCGATGCGGACGGATAAATAAATTTGTAAAAGGGCGATTATGTTCATAAATGTGATGTGGTCACCTGACTGTGATTTCGAAACAGTGACATTACTTTATTGTTAGGTCGGCGTTGCTGACCAGTTACAAATAAAACGGTGATTTCTTATTCTGTTTACGAAACTGTCACACAGTGGCTATTACGGACGAGCAGCGACTGGGAATCTTGCATTAGTGACTCCTCAGCTGGTAGTCATATTCGATTGTGGATAAACATAATTTTGATGCTCTTCCGACTGTGTCTGTGTGGTGCTTAGTGTGATGATACACCGACTGACATACACACATATATAGATATAGACTGAAATATACATATCGTGATAACTTGTTCATTGCACCATAGTAGTCTTCAGCCAACCAAACAACAGCACAGATCTTGTAGTTTGGTAGCAGTCAGTGCTGCACTTCATCACCACAACACACAGCAACAGCAGCAGCAGCAGCGTCAACAGTAACAGAAACAGCAGCAAGAACAATCAACCAGAGGAACAATGTTGTGTGAAATGGATTATCTAGAAAGCTTTCTCTTCCGGCAGATATCATCGTACACATCGAAGGGCGCCCTCGAGATGATGAAGGACGGTGGTGGCAAAGGCGGGGGTTTGGTCCCGCCGGGCAGTCTCGCCGGCGCTGGCGGCGGCGGAGGTGGTGGCGGCGGCGGAGGTGTTGGTGGAGTGAAAAAGTACGCCAACGGGGGCGGTGGCCTCGGTGGAGCACCCCTCGCCGGATCGGGTTCAACGAATCCCCGAGACACAGGTGGCAACACGTCACCAACGCACGTCAAACGCGAACGCCGGCAGAGTTCGTCCAGATTCAATCTGACAACCAATCGGGAACTTGTCGAGCTGCCCACTATCAAAGGTGTGTGTTACATTTCGACCCTTTTCTTTTTTTATATCTATACACACTTGAAAGAATTCTAGATATATCGATTCGACGCGATTCACCCATATAAACCCCATGGAGAACTTTGCGCGCTTCACATATAGCACTAATGTTAGGACCTCTAAGCACCAACATACTCTTTTTCTTTTGCGACGAACGACTACAATACTACAACAATGCTGTTATGGTATTACTGGTCTCGTGTGTCTCAACTCGGAACCACTCCCAGTCATCTAATGCATCAGTGACCTGGCCACATTCGCTAGGAACAGAAGTTATTCGCATCATTGGGAGTCAGTTAGGTTGATAGAGCTACGAGTTAACTTAATTTGGACAGGCTTCCGCTAACCTGTGCAAGTTTATTCGACTTTTCAGTGTAGTGGCTCGACAGATTTTGCGAGTTCATTTTTTGCTATTCAGAGACAATGTATACGAAACGATAAAAGTACTTGGTCAGAATAGAGTGCCGTAGTTTTAAAGCAGTTTTGTGAGGTTACCTCGGCTCCCTCAATTTGGTTCTGTGCAATTTCGTCTAGATATTTAAGTATCAGCCAGTCGGAAATCTGCTTATAATCTGCTCAAATCCTGATCACGAGATGAGTCTTGTGTAGGTTTGAAGTTTGACGGTCCGGTCGTACAAGATTTGGGTCACCTAGTAATTGAGGTACCGTTTACTAAACCATCTGCAAGCGGATTTCCTGCGTCTACTGAGGTCTGAAGTAGTTCATGTCTAAGCAGAGCAAGATTCATCCCACCATAAAATATATGTCTAGAGTTCGTTAACGAGCAACTAATTGAGTTTCGTTTTTGATTGGAAGCTTATCGGTACCACGCGAAGCAAACCGTATTGGACACTTTATCAGGGTGTGCCATGCTACGCGCATGTAAGTGCCGTTCTGAGTAGAACGCGACTTATATACCCAACGATGGCCATACCGTTTGATTCTTAGTCGACCCTAAAGTATTACTGACCGTATGAATAAACCACACAGGGCGGTAGTTGCATCGGAGTATACATGTATTCGATGGCGGGATATTCAAAATTAAATCTTGTGTCTGCCCTTGACGCTGTGTTTTTTATCTTTCGACCCTCCTTCAAAACTTCCTTTCCATACCTCTCTAGAATAATGTTTGCCTTTGTCCACTTTGGCCTCAATATCTGCCTCATACCGTACGATTAACAATGCTTTCGTTAGTTCCACGCGTGCAGGGCATTGGCAAGAGCGTCTTCACAAATTGACGCTCTTGATTGGTATCGCGATGAAATGAACTCACACTTTTGCAACAGCCAAAGTGTCGATTCTGAAAGACAGCAGTAGTTCCAAGAAAATGTGCGCTGATCACAGGGGTATTTGTATGACCAGCAACTCAAATAGCATTTTTTGGCAAGCCGTTTGCCCTCGCCCTTTCAACCGTATGGTCCTGTGATGATCTAGAGACCGATTTCCCTCATATTTCCGAAATATAGATAGATTCTGCATGTAGACGTTGTTCTTGTTGTTGTTGTTGGTGCGCAATCGTTGCCGTCATTAGTGTGGCAGCCTAAAAATAAGGAATTACCCTGCGACGGTAAGAGTTATCGCGCACAAACGGAGACGCATTTTGTCACCGGCTGTCTGAAGGTTGGACGAGACGCGAAACATGCGCGAGAAATACCCATCGCCAACGACCAGCCATATTAATGATATATATTGTGTAAAAATTTCCGGGATGAAACGCCAAGGTAGTGAGAAAAGGTTCTGTCGTGACGGACAGCCTTGTCATGAGGACAGAGGCTAGAAAGAGGTCCTTGTCGCCCTGTAGTGCCTACTCGTATGGTAGCACCAAATAGACACCACGGCAACAGCTGCCAACATGTGGGTGTGAGAAATGTAGCTCTCTGGAGCTGGGTCATTTGTCGAGACAACTTGGCCATGTTTAGTAGGCAGTGATTTATGTACTATTTTACGACTGTGCCGTAAACTAGTACATAAATCACTAAAATTAATAAAACAGCACCGTCTAAAACAGGCAGATAGTTATATATATATATACAATAATAATTCTTATTATTATTAGCATGACAAAAGTACATGCTGACCACGAAGAAAGCATTCGGCTCTCAATCTTGATGTCTAGTGAAACTCGGTAGCTAATTAAAGGCCTTCGCGTTATTGTTTTCGTTACAGATGCGCCTCCCGAGGAGCGTGAAGCGCTCCTGATTAAGAAGATGCAGCAGTGCTGTGTTATCTTTGATTTTGTCAGTGATCCCCTCTCCGACATCAAATGGAAGGAAGTCAAACGGGCAGCATTACACGAGATGCTCGAATACATAAGCACACAGCGTTTGGCCGTCACCGAACCTATCTACGGTACGTTTTTTAGTCGACGCCACCGAGCAGTGTATAATCCTACTCCTACCTATAAACGAGTTGTTCATCTACCTATCTCAAGTTTCTGGACATGGGCCATTGTCAAATCATTCGCTCCGCTATTGCTAGTCTAGCGAAGGGCATTCTTATCGCCCGCTTACTAACCAAGGTCGAAGACCGTCACAGATAGAGTTTTATCGTACCTACGATAGTTTATTGTCTTTTCTCATGTTCATAGTTGCCGTATCCCAAAAATAGGAAGGCAGGGCAGTTACGGCCGTGTTTACGCGTTGATTGAATCGCAACCTAGATGCATTGGATTGTCAGAAAGTGACTGAAATCTAGGCAATATATATATATATATATATATATATATAT
>MNPL01003941.1:0-22074 GCA_002081605.1 Tropilaelaps mercedesae | reverse complement strand
TATATATATATATATATATATATATATATAAAGCACGTACTTCAAGAAATTCTTTCTCCGCTCTTTCAATTATAGCCGGAAGATACTTATTCACATGTTGAGTTATACATTCCGGATTGCAGAATCGATGCGTTGATTCCCCGGGTACCACCTGTCATAACGCAGAGACGTACACACAGCTCTTTTACATTATTTTTAAAGTCTTTACCTTATGTAAACATTTAATGAATATCACAAGCCGCACTTAAACAATTTTTCGAACACAAATTGATCCAAAAGTCCGAACTGGACTAATATCTTGAAATATAAGTTTTCCTAACATCCTAATTGTTAAGTATTTTGTGCATACTTGTGTTCAATCAACAGAGATTTCATAATTGAATGCATTTTCAGAAATTATTGTGCTTAAACTGGATTTCGAATCCAAGATCTCAGAATTAGTGAATCCCTGCAGGCGGATGAATACGATTGAAGAACAATAAACAGTCAATAATAAAACTTCGGGAATCGTACTGCACTAAATTCACATTGCAATTGTGACAGCAACGATGGAGATAAATTGGAATTATAACAGTGCAAAATTGAGAAATTCGAATTGTACTGTGAGGTAAAAGCAGAGTTTTGTTACCAAGTCGGAAGTGTAATGACTCAACACTTCCATGTCACTGTAATTTAATATTTATTAAAGCTCTCTTTATTTGTGACAATGACATTTTTTACAGAATAAACTATTACAGATACTAAGGAGTCGATGTCTAACAAGCACCAAGAAGTCCCAACTCAGATGAGTAGACGTGGGTACAGAGAAAGTGGGAATTATAATTGTTTTAAAAGATAACGAAAATTGTTTCACTCACCACATTTTGACATATACTTTCGACACGCGGTGAAACATCAGTGTCCTTCAGTTAAGTTAAACTGGGATATTTGTACTATAAGATAGTAGTGAGCCATACAAACCTGCTTGCAAAAAGCACACTGTCCGAGTACTGTATAGTTGCCCACCATGGCCCGTGGTAAGAGTGGATGTGGAGAGAGACTGTCAATAAGAGGCACACTTAGCTCGGATATACTAGAGCCTGCGCTGGCTCCTAAAGTTTCAATTCCTGAGCCAATGGGCACACGTAATCCAGTTGTAGAGGACGCCATCGACTGCCCGTTACGCTTCCGTCTGAAATTGAGTATATTACCGGCAGGAAATGCGTCATTCAGCTAAATGGTCAAACGTAGCTGTACGTTTATATATACATGACGTTTATTAACTATCATGTCACTATTATGTAACTATCATGTCAATTAATTCCGATAAATATCTATGCCCTGGTCGCGATTCAAACCTGAATCTTGATAGGCCCTGTAATATGAGGTCAGTTATTAATTTATTTGTTTATATCATTATACACCATTTTTATTTGAATTTCAATATTTTCAAATACAATTAGGCACTTATTTTTTCAGGAAGTTTGGTTTTAACAGAAATTCGTATAAAGAATTTCGTATAAAGTTTATCTTTGCGCTGAATGCGGTAATAAATCGTGTTTTAGTGTTTCACATTTAATTGAGTACCGTCGTTAGTATTTCATTTATCAGTGACAAAGCTGTTGCTTCAGTCGCAATGGGCATTACCAAATGGCAAATTAATTAATTAAAAATGTAATTAAATGGCAAATTACCAACCAAATCCGAATCTTCATTCTCGAAAGACCGTAGTTTTGGTATTATACTCACGCACCAACATAGCTTTCTTCGTTTACAAGGAAATTTTCATGA
This sequence comes from Tropilaelaps mercedesae, assembly GCA_002081605.1. Lineage (NCBI taxonomy): Eukaryota > Metazoa > Arthropoda > Arachnida > Mesostigmata > Laelapidae > Tropilaelaps > Tropilaelaps mercedesae. The sequence continues at coordinate 20,304 of MNPL01003941.1, read as the reverse complement.
AATTAAATGGACTGGCGCGATACACAGTAGCTTTCAATGTCATCAAAACTTAACAGGTATGGTTTAATTTTTAAGATATTTGCTGCACTCTGTTACAAAAAAACAGAATATTCAAAAAATTACCCCTTACTGGCAGTGTTAGTACATGTTAGTACAGGGACATAATGAATTGTATAACTCAAACTGAATGCTATAAATATTTAGAACAATTACCCAAATATTATATACATAACAAAAGATAAAAAAATTAAAGCTTCAGATTTGTTCACCCACTGACAACTTGGGAAATCACCGAAAAATTATTTTTATTGAATAATCTACGCTCATATAGACATTAGTAGTTTTTAATTAAATTGGTCAATTTAATCTATGTACTCCCGTATTTCAGCAAGGATTGGTAACCACACATATTTGCTTAGCATTACGAAGACACGGTAAAAAAAAAAGTGTTATTGATTCCTTTCGTTTTCACAATTTCTAAGATTAGATCGAACAAAATTATGCCAGCTGCATCAAAAATACTTCAAACTGGAGTCAAAATTATAGAAGAATAACGCAGCACTGGGAGATTAAACGACCCACAAAACTGTTCTGGGTTTTTGAGTATACTCTCCGCACAGCAGTTAGCGAACCCAAGCATCGCCAAACATTTTTTAATGATTTATGTACAACGTCTTATTACAAAACAACGTAAAACACGTCAGCTTTTGGTGAAAAAAAACGGTATCTTTGGAAGCTATAAGAGGAAATAAGGTTAAATGAAAACAGAAAGATTAAGTCGTGACACAGTTATCCAACGAATAGTTGCTCACTTTCCCTCACTGAACTATACAAATATAAACGTTAAGTTACCAACCTGCAAATGGAACAAAACCATTCGTGTCCTGCTCTTTCCATTCGTGCGCCCTCGGTTTTCGAAACTCCTACACATTTCCCATGGAACCAGTTTTCGCACTCGTCGCATGCGATCATAAACTGATTATCGTGTGGCTTACGGCACACACACCTTAAATGAAAACGTAATTTCACGTAAAATTGTTGCGGAGTATCTGAGTATATGGCTAGATAGCCTAGATTTTGTGCCTCTTCACCTTACCGCATGTACAAATTCTGAAATCTAACTAACACCAATTGTTAAATACAAACCACAGCTTTTCTGGATCGTTATCTGAGTTCCATTCATCGTCAATAGGTGTTCCGTCGTCGGATGCCTCTGCGACCGATGAATCGGCTGCTGCATCCGAACGTTCCGCTGTCACGTTCTTTTTCGCAGCGCTGCCCTCTCGACGACGATTTCCGCGTTTGAGCGGAGGTTTTGGTAAACGACCTTTCCGTCCGCTGGCCAGAGCACCCTTCATTTGCAAAAAATTCGAAACAGTCCGTTTGATCATCTCTACTTCACATTTATACTCTTGTGTGATGTATATTAGTACAATGACATGTTCAAAATCAAACTGCGATTATCTGGTTTCTTTAAAAAATTAATCGAAGAACCTCTAAAGAAACAGCCGCAGTTTTCCTGCGCCGGTATAATGTGGATTATCACCTAAATTGTCTTTCAAAAATGCCCTAATAAGGTAAAATTTTGTTTCAGAAAATAGAATAGAAACGCCTTTGTTCATTCAGAGAAGGTTAAAGCTATATTTAATGTCACTATATATTATTGAACGTATTTATATATTTCATCCAGTAAATAAGTTGGTACTCAGTTAATTATTCTGATGTAACCGTGTCAACATTCTTTAAGCCAAATAATTATTTACTTGCTCCAAGCGACCAAGCGCTTTGGAAAACATGCAACCATGGTTTCATAGATTAGTTGATTCAATGTCAAAAAATGAAGCAAAATATGTTGAGCTATGATAAGGAAATTTCGCCTTCTAATAGAGATTGTACTGATCGAAGAGCTATATTATTCTTGCGTGCCATACATCTGTATTCAGAGTGTATTACGAATTTCTTTTAAATCTTATTAATATTCGGTTTTTCTATAGATGTGTATTTCATATAAACAAGCAGCCCTGTGTTATTCTGAGTAATTGTATGCAGGTGGAGTGATTTGCAACGAAACCGTATTGTGTCGGATCTAAAGGGTTGCTTTTCCACAAGTAATTTAGCATGTGAGAAACTCCAATTTTTTGCTGTTGAGCATTGTGGCACGTGCCGATAGTTTTCTGCGGTCACTTTTTGCCTTTTTCTAGCAACGCTTTGTTTCAGTCAAAAAAACATCCTAAGATGCTAAGCTAAGAAATTGAAAGTTTCGCTTGTATAGACTGTTAAGAACAACTCACGTCTTATGAAAGTGGGCTTAAGGCTTGGCAACGTAATGCAGAAAAATAGTAAGGCTAGATGCACCAAAAGTGCGTTACTTACATGGTCCTTCTGCTGTTTTGCTTGGGTTGCGTTAAGCTGACGCGTGCACTGTTGAACTGGTCCCACAGGTGTCTGTGCAGGGCGCCGTGACGAGATGGCCGCCTGACTTGTAACCGGAGAATGCACCAGCATTAAGGACGAACCCTGGCGACGCGGCTGTTTGACGCTCGATAGTTTAGGTACTTGCTTTTGCTTGTCCTCCTCGCTATCATCCGATACGTAGTCTTCAATGTTCTTACCCATTTGCCTTTTGCGCTCGAGGCTACGCTGAAACTTTTCTTTAGATTTACGAGACGGTCGCGCAGCTGGAGTAGGGTAGCATAGCATACCAGAGTAGTTCGACTGTACATCATCAGTAGCACTCGTCTGAAGCAACAGATCATTTATTATTTTGTAAATAAATTTTGACTTTCCATAGAAAGGGAATCCGAAACTTAGCTCATTCGATAGAGCTACTCCAAGGACCTCGATAAACACAACAGTTATTCTTTCTTTACTATAGTGATATGTTACTAAAGTGTGGACACTATAAAAACTAATCATATGTATGACATTATAAAACGGGATAATTCTGGACTGATACACACCTTATTATACCTTATATGTACCACAAACACTCTGCCTTATATAAGGGTTTTATTACGTAAGTGGGAACCACTAATTTACGATATTTATTATAATAGCAAGAGAGTAACTTAAGTAACAATAATTAGTCAACTCTGTAATGCTGCACATTGACATTTTACTGATAGAAAGAAAAATAAACTGAGGCTTTACTTACCACTAGTAAATTTGCTAAACGTATAAGGCGCAGCATCTAAGCCATAAAAAATTACAGTAAAAAAATCTACAGTAATTTTGATTTACCTTGGACGAAGACGGTATTATGCTTGACTGAATAACTCTCGATATTTCGGCAGGGCTGGATGAGTCGAGTCTTCCGGTTGAATGTAAACTGGCCACTGCTGCACTAACGGCATCCAATTCCTGAGGAGTCAGTGCGCCTTCCAAAGTTGACGCTACAGATGACTGAAAAATCGTAATCGAAGCCTAGCCGAAGTCAATATGGTCTTCTTTAAGCACTGACCATCATCTAATATTTAATGCCCAGAGAACTGCTTTGCATATTCCTTTTTAAGACGGACCCTATAAATGTAAATATACAATGGCGAGGATCGGACGTATGCACCTATGTGTCTTCCCCGGTCGCAAAAGCACGTGAATGCACGTAGGTGCATACGTTCGACCCTCGCCATTGAATACTCCTTTTTAAGGCGGACCCTATAAATGTAAATATACAATGGCGAGGATCGAACGTATGCACCTACGTGTCTTCCCCGGTCGCAAAAGCCCGTGAATGCACCAAACTACTAAGCTCGGCACTTACATGAAACAATGCGATTTTGTCTACCGTAGAGAAACTTAAGTGCGTTTCTACATGAGCTCAGAATAGCAGTCAATAACCTTTAAATGACCGAAAAAGTTTTAGTATCTCTTTTTTCATTTTTGTTGGCCATTTTTGTATCTCTCTTAGCCTAACTATATTGACAAATATGCAAGTAAAAACTGGCTAAATTTACCTCGTTTCTCCTAAAATATGTTCCAAGAATCTCACACAAACGTCACATAACATTTTAAGACGACGGATTCAGTTAGAATTAAAAAGTTTGTTATGCACAAAGGTTAATCGGATAACCGTATGTCACAAGACGATACTTAATAACAAATAATGCTGCATAAGTCGTCAGCACGATGAGTACAAAATAATTTTAACGACAGAATTAAACTGAAAATTATGAATATACTCCAAACTAACTTCTTTTATTTCGTCCCTGGGAATAATGGCAGAAATTGCCATCGAGTCAGCGGCCATCTGTGAAGACACCGGATTTTTTCCCTTCCGAATAACTGCTTGCATTTCTGTTGTTTGAGAGACACAGGATTGAGATTGTTGCCTGTTGACCGGCTGTACCACTCTCTGCAGGGATGTGTTGGCGCTACTTTGTCGTTGCTGCTGTTGCTGGGACCACTGTTGAAGCTTTCCCACTCCCTGCTTATTTGCTTGTTTAGCAGGAGCACCCTCATCATTTTCGGCATTTCTCTTGGCTCCTCGCTTAGAAGGTTTTAATGTCCGTGGTGCGTCACTAACTGGAGAGGGATCAGCTGAGGGAGATTGTGCATAGCAGTGATCTAGTTGCACCGACTAAAGAACGTAACAAGCGTAAAAAAAGCGTATAAAATACATACATCAGTGAAGATTGAACTGATCATGCTCGTGAAACACCTGTGGAACATTACGAATTTATACGGATTGCTATATTTATACGGCATTGCTAACCAAAGATACTTAAGTATTGAAGTCCATGCCGCATTAAAGGTTTCAATTGATTAGTCGTGACCCAACTATGACTGCTAAAGATAGCTTCTCAACATATCTGAATCTAAGACTCCCGTATATGCATCCCTATTTTTAAACAAAAACTATCTACTCGAAAGATTGTACGAGCAGTGTAGCGGTAGTGAAATTATTAATCGAGCGTGAAATGCTAGCAATTTTAATTTCCAAAATCAAAACCTACATATATATATATATATATATATATATATATATATTATATACGACTGAACTTACCTGATCAGAAGGAGAGAGGATATCCGTTGTCAGTGTCACCTCCTGGCCAAATAGTTGTTGATTGTCATCCAGAACCTGGACGTTAGAAACCAAGAGCAGGCTTCGTTAGCATATCTTAAAATATTTTTAAAAAGCCATATATATATATATAGATGAATAAACTCTCTAAAGAAAATCTATTTCTATCATAGCCAGCTTAGTGAATACGAGAGTCGGTGTGTATAAAAATATATAAAAATGAATGCATTGACAGTTGATATAAACTCACTAGCGATTCCAATTCAGGTAGTTCCAAGGTGGTGGTTGAGACGGCAGAAAGCATTTCATCTATTTCAGGGGTATCTTCTGACCCTACTGAACTTCCAACGCCCGGCCCAAACACAGTCGACGGGCCATTGTGGGCGTTGGACATAATGGGGGCCGTCGGTGTCCCCGGAACAGCCCCGCTCTTGCCTTCCTTCTCACAGAAAAGCGTTACGCTTTGGTCCAAAGACATGCGGCTATTTTATCCAAAATAAGTTTGGAAGCACTACTGCAGCCACTGCAGAGTTTTGCTACAATAAAATAAATAGAAATATATGTTTTATTGTTTATGGGGGCACATATGGTTATATATGAGAACAATGTAAAGCGTATCGAAGAAGTAGCTCATCCTAAGAAAAACTGTTGACTTGTGCCAATGCGCCCGAATTAATCAATCGCACTACAAGTTTGTTTACTATACTATTTTAAACTAGTGTATGCCGGTAGCTGTGAATAATACGTTCAAAGATATCAATGGCTGAGTATATAAACTATTTTAATACAATTATTCGCAACAACGCTATATAACATGACATCAACAACCTCAAAATTAAAAATTAGGTGTTATTATTTGACATGGTATGACGGTATGTAAACCAATGATCGCAAATTAATTTGAACTGTAGAATTTTCTGAGTAGCCCTTGGGACCCATGTAGAAGCCCATTAAATGGCGCACTGCCTAGCAGAACGCTTATGTTAAAAATGTATCTATAGTTTTTAGGGTTGGTTTTCCAAGATGATAGGTATTTCCCAAGAGATTTTTCAGGCTTTAAGGCTCAGAGCAGCCACTGGTAGAAATGATTAAACCATTTTTGCAAGACTAACTCCCCAAATGATGTTGCTGTTAAATGTGCAGGTTGAATTAAGAATGTAGCTTCTTACCTGATCTAACTACATGATCTCTCAAACTCCGCTTACGACTTGCTGAAAATGGAAAAAGCAACTAAATTATATACATGGAGTAAGCGTGTTGTTCAAAGAAGTGACATTTACAGCTCATTTTTTGGTAGACATCATAAGTATCGTACAGATGTGATAACAATTAATCGATTAAATTACAAAATTGTATAAGACACAACCTAGTTTTGCAGCTTTTTCAATCGCGATTTTGATCATCAAGATAAGTATCGAAAAGAGCAGCTTCCTCCCTCAATCTTTTCAGAGCACATAGCATTCAATGCTTCCATTATAATTACCCAGTTCACCAATTAGAAAGCGTTCTTAAGATAGAAAATAACAGTATTGCTCCTTGTATATAGTTTAGAGATTTATGGCTCGGCCCGGCACGACGGTGAGAGACGATACAGTTTGCATGAACATAATCTCAGAGTGATGTAGGACAAATCTAAAAAAAAGTAGTAGTAAAATAGCAAAACCGCAAGGTGCTAACGCTACGACACGCCTCCATCTGTATAGACACAAGGAGATCTCTTCAGCAAATACCTACAAGGACCTCTATACATATAGTAGATAAAAGGAGATTTCTTTAGCAAATACCTTGAGACTTATGCGTATATGAGCTTTGTATTTGACCTTCAAGTCCTACGTTCAAAATATTTATCCACTCTGCATTACGAGGTTTACATCCTCTCACCGGTTGTTAAGGAAAGGTAAATATGGCCGAAACCTCGGCACGTTCCTGCAAGGACTGCGTTGAAAAACGCGAGTGACGTCTAGTGCAGTACGTCAGGTGAAAGTCGCGGGAAAGGCTTTTGAGCTTGCAGCACACCTTAGGACGGCAGATCCTATATGACACCCGCCACCAGCTCATTTTTCCCACGCTCGTATCTTATTCTGTACCATCGCCGGTGGGGAGTCACTCCATTGTTCTGAAAAACCCTTCGTAACTTCTATTTTGACACATATTATCGACATTTCCTACATGCGCTCCTTTTTATAAGCCAGTGCAGCAATTGCATTTTGTTATTGCTTCAGCCTTGCCGCATTGTTTCGAACAGCCTTACTCACATGGGTTTTTGTCACTTTATTCAAGCTTAAAATAACATGCAGACAAAAAACAAAGACAGTTCCTCATATGTTTCGAGAAGTTTTAAGGATAGTTGTCATTAATGTTAGTTAAGAGCTAATTCCGCATTTCCGCCGTAATCGAAGAAATATACAGTGTTGACCCGCATGCGACCACGAAGGAAAAGCAAAATTGAACATTAAAATTTCAGTGGAGCATATATAGTATAGCGTTTAATCACTGCAAATATTTCTGGGCGTTCTTATGTTTTTTAAGTAGCTTAGCCAGCTCAACGTGTTGTATAAAAAAAACAAAAGACGACAGTATCAGATCTAATATTATGCAGTCTACCATTAAAATGTTACCTTTTTAACCCGTTTCTTCAGCAGTGTTCACTTACTTCCATAGTGTACTTCAGGAGCGTCCCCTCTTCCGAATCAGGTTCAGTGATACAAAAAGTCTATTAAAAGAGCGCCTTTCAATGCAACGCGCTTTTGAAAGCAATTCAACAGGCTTTTGAGAGGCGAGGATTCACCGGGTCTGCCGTAAATTTCAAAAATCTGATATCGGACCTTTATATTCATAACTTGTATGAATTATCATCAAAAGGGATAAGAAGTTCAACGACACTTTAATGGGCACATGAAAGCTAATATCGAATAAGCAATTGACAGTGTTCGATCAATTATCGACTTAATTTGTTTACTTAAAACAAAAAATAAAAACAGATACGTAATTGTCTTTTAACTAATCGGTGCTGCTGTTTCTCTCACCACAGAGATGTTCAGGCCTTATGTGGATCACCACATGAAATGAAACAGTCACAGTCTTGGACGCTTGAACTATATGCACAATGATGCGATGCATCTCTAATTTAGATTAAGAAAAACAAGTCCTAAAGAGTGTTCCAACTAGCGTCTATACGTTGCGATTGTTGTATATGATGACTGGCCCATCCGCTAATGGGGTGTCAGGTACACAACAAATATCAATACATTCGCACAACGAAACTGTCATGGTTATCGTTGGCTTTTACAGTGTTGTGGATTAACTGTGGTACAGCGGATTTAACTCACGACTCAGAAACTACGATTAATAAACCTAGATTAGTTAGCTTGTTAGATTTCTCTCAGCTCGGAAGAATCACATACAGATGTCGCGGATTGTCAGATTAACTTGACTGATGACTCATAATGGTCTTCAAATTCAGGTACCGTGAGAGATGAGTTGTCAGCAGACCTAGCTAGAATATTAACGTCGCATCTTGGAGTTTTCACATTGGCCGCAGTGCAAACAACGTCAAAGTTTCTCAGCCTCCGTCAAAGACTGTTTTCCGAAAGAGCACGAAGAAGAGATTATCGTTAAACAACATTTGGCTGTCCTTGTTTTTCTAGTGGTAAAAGCTGTACCATTTAGACTTCATTGGTTAACTCAGCATGGATATAGGTAATGCAAGGAAGCTTGAGCAAAAGCGGTCTTTACCGATCACACCCATCTTAAACGTCGTTGACGTTGCAGCGTTCACACCGTCAATGAACTTTAGAAATGTTGAAGTTTGATTTCAAGCAATCCTGCAACCCAATCTTTTTGAAAAAAATTTACTTCCGAGAAAGGGGCAGCTGATAGAGAGAGCAAGAGCCAGAGGCATGAAGGGGCTCATACATAAATATGCTGTAATGCAGCTATTTTAGTTGGTCCCCATGACTAGCCTAGTAGCGTACATTACTATGTTGTTTCTTAAACCTTTATACTTATATAATCACTGAATAAGGCACTTTGTTACAATATTTAAAGTTAGCCATATAAAATATTTTTGTAGTAGGCAACGATTTCTCTGCGACACATCTGAATGATAACAGAATGGATGCATCATATACAGCGCGACGATATAGGGTTATTTAACCCGACTAGGGAGGCACTGTGAATTCCAAGTAAAATAAATTGAAAGTAAGAGTATGACAGTATTGACTTGAAGTAAGGAAAGTTCAAACTTAAAGATATTTGGTCAATGTTTGGCAAGACCCCTTAACAGTGTCTGTTATTTGCATAATTAGGGCATATTTTTAACTAAAGGAAAAGAAGAAACTAAAGATATCATGAATTTTAAAAGCCATATATAGTCAATCGAAAATAAAACTAGTTTAGCAACTGGAATAAAACACTAAAATGATTGAAAATGAGTTACCTGCCAGGTGTATACATGCGAGGAGAGACAGGCCTGGAAAATCATATTTATTATAAATTAGGCCGCAAAATTAAAGGAAACGTGACTTGCTTAAAAAATTAAATTAAAGCCTTTTAAACATAGCTCCATTGATATTCGTGATTATGCTTTCAAGACGTTACCAATTTCACTTATGCAATATAGCAACCAGGTTTCTTGAATTTAGTTTGATAGTATTGGGTGTCAAAAAAATAATATCTTTTGCGATTGTTTTTTAAAAGAGACCATCAGGTTGCCGAAATCCTTCGCCATTATGGATTTGCTAAGGCATTTTTAAGATTACCATTAGTGAGAAAGATTCGTGAGAGCGATTTTTCTTTATCGCCACGAAGTGAGCATTGGCGGCATTTAATTGTCGTATGGCTTGTCTGTATTATACTGCTTTTTGTTTTTCATACTACTTGTCTATGTGCTGACAAAAACTAATAAGAAATACTTCCTTAAACAACTGGAAAATGGCAATCTGTTTTGAGATCAAATTCCCTCTTAGATTATTTAGACGCACTTGGATGCATTCGAAGCTAATTTTTCTTCTGGCCTAGTGAAGCTTGATGTAACTTAGGGATTACAACCGCGTCTTTTTGCAAGCCTTAAATAGTAACTCAAAGGGAAGTCCTTCTTGTGAATTATGTTCTTGACAGATGGACTCCGTCGGGCGATCTGAAGGCCACATTTTATTTAACTTGATTTTATGGAGAACTCAGATAATTTTAAACCAGAAACGTTAGTATTTAGACCGTTTTTCTTATACGTTCTTCTTTTCTTGATTCCAAAGTTATTGATATGGCTAGCTCGCTCACCGCCAGCGGCCTTGTATGTCTTACCACTTGGAATCGCTGTATGTTGAGATCTGAGATCCTTGAACTCTGACTTGGTTACTGCCTTTCGTTTATGTTAATATAATAATTTTTAACGGTTTTTCACTTGCCGATAGAATCTGCGATAGGTTGACATTTTAATCTGAGTTCAAATGTGACAGCTAGATTAAAAAACGTTGGAGCTCACTGCGTGGCGAAATAAATTTTAAACTAGGACCTTACATGAACTCGACAAATATCTAGAAAAACCTTACACAATTTTTTTATGTAAATTCTAAAAATAGAGGCAAGGTACAAACAAGACACTAATAGATTTGCTGGAATCGTCCACCAAAATATTTGTAACGCGGTCTCCTGTCTTAATTATAAAAAAAGATGGCAAACAGAAAAAGCACAGCGCACGAAGACATAGAACTTCTACTTTTTTAGTAAAATTTTATTTTACCTACCACAAACGCGGTACTTCAAGAATATTACCAGACCCTTTCACTCTCTAGGCGCTAAGTAATTCTTCGAAAACATTGCTCAAATACGGTCCGGGGTAAATTCTAAACGTAGCTTGCTTATCTCGCTTTAAACCGCCTTTTATTTACTCCCTGTGAATAGGGCTACAGAACTTACTATGTGGCATCCTACAAACATGTCCGTATTTCAGCAGTTGTGTTGTTTCACATTTTAAGGAGGATTAGTTCAATGCTTCCTTAGTTCTACATAACTTTATTTGTAGCGCTGTGTAGAATTTTTAAAAACTAATGAAACAGGTTTTTGTATCTTCAGTCATTGGTCACATTTTAACGCTTGACTGACATGTAATTGATTTTGTAACAGTATATTACAGAAAAATGGAGGAACATTTTCATTGAAGCTCCTTTAATTCAAAACCTAAATCTTATATTTAGGAATAATTGAAACTACAGATCATACATATGTATATCAAGAATAATTAAACAGATAAATGCAGTGTCAACTATCTTGAGAACGCTTCATTCGCTTCTTAATTACAGGCCGTAAAAACGAAAAACATGAAAATTAAGCTCCTTGAACCTTTAAAAATACTAAGAAGGCAACACAGGAGCATCATTATGTGCTTGAGTCTTAAATGAAGGTGAAAATATCTTATGCAAGAGAGCGCATAAGTTAGCATCACATGCCCAAAAAATTATTTACTAACTAGGATTTAAATCTGTTTGGCTTTGTAATTTCAACAGCTTAGTATTCATAGCAACTTGTCGAAGATTTTAATATATCATAATTTACAGTTTTTCATTTTTCATAGCATAATCAGAGTTTTTTCTAACGTCTAAAAGAGATAAATACTATAAATACCCAAATATTATTTGATTTCACCTGCTAGATGATCTTCTATTTTTACACTCTCAAATTTGTTCTAATTAACGGTAGAAGTCAAGGTACGCCCGCTGGATTAAAAACGTCAGCATTAACTTATCACAGCTTAAGCATATTAGCCTTAACTTCAGTAGTGAAACGTATAGCATCGCACCTAACGAATTTCCCTTTTTTAAATTATCTCCACGGCCAATATGTTAGACACATTGGCGAAATCGTAAATGAAATAAAATCTTTGTTTAACGCGTTTTCATTTAATATCTTTCTTGTAGGCTTCTGTTCCTTTTCTCGTCTTTAAACGCGCCGCATGCCGCGCTTACAATTAGTAAGTCTGGTGTAGTGTTTATTGACGAACTGAATAAATATCATCCTTGAAGGAATCTCGCATGTTGTGTATTTACGTATATTTGTATATCTCAATACAAATTTCTAGACAGCTTTTGTCTTATACATAAATTCATATAAAAATGTATACGATGTCAATTTGAAGGGATACAAAACGTAGACTTGCACTATCCCGAGAAGAACAAAAGCTAACTAAAAAAACTTGTAGAAGAAAACTGAAAAAGTTTAGTGATTGTAAAAATTTCTTTGAACGCTATTCCAAAACCATTAATGTGAGCAAATAGTAAGGAAACTCATCGTGTTGTATTTAGAACGTTGCACTAATTTTTTACTGGTAAGTAGCGTAGAGTGCTGTTGGTTATAATTAAGCTATTGGATAATACGTAGAAAAACTAAAACTTCAAAAATAACTACTAGACGTAATGCTCAGTTAACTGTGAAACACACTGTCGATGCAAATGAGCCATTCGCTTATAAAAAAAATGCAATATTTCTTCATCCCCTGAAGGGCTCACCGCGCGACTTTCTAAAGAGTCAAAAATTCGTCTGTGGAATTTTTCCTAAGCGAAGTCTGTTGGTACACATTGCTTCCATTTTCTTTGTGTTCATATTAGGTCGCAGGAAATCTATGTTCATTTATATAATGCAGTAGTCTACAGATAGGCAACATTATACGTACACAGAGCAAAATACAACCCGCCATTTATACATTCGAACTGACACGGGGAGTCCAATCCGCGCCTTTACACGAGTTGGAACAAAGGGGGAATATAAGAAGGTCGCTTCTCCAAGTAACCTGCTAACGCACGCGATAACAGCAAACACGGACGAAACCACAAGGGCAACATCAAATAACCGCGCTAGTTCCGAACTATTTCTGCTGCCACTATTTCATAATCTCACCTGTCAGAAAAACGACGAAGGGAATTCTGGGCCTGTTTTTGGCGCCGGCTTTGCCGTCAATTCCCCGCATAAATAAGGAAGCGCACTCTTTAGTTTCTTTAGTTAAAGGTCGAAGTATAAACACCGACGTATAGTCACAGAAGCGATTTTTTAAAGCTAAAATATTGTATTAGCAGGCAATAGTAAAAGAATCTGAAAACATCAATCCGCCATAATGCTTCTCGGGTGAGTAGCACATCCAAACACCACTCAAATGTGCTCACAACATAGCCCGTCGTTTTGGCGGGCTCCGATGCTTAATTTAGCATCCTGAATAGCCACCATTACGAGTTTAGCCATGCAGAAGTAGTACGAATTTTTGATAATCCCACGCAGTAATATGTAAAACTATGTACTGAATCTTTCCAGCTCTCTCCCATAACCATCTAAGAGAACACATCATAGCAGGTATTGCGCAGAAATATAACTAAAAAATCTGTGACACCATTTTTGTTGTCTCCTCAATCGACCCGCTATATCTAGAGGGCACATTCATAATAAAATAATTTGCTATAGTTATTAAAGCTTGTCTTTTTATAGCTTTGGTTACATAACATCACAAAGAGAATTTCCATTGCGAATCGCGACCATTTTAATGAAAAAAGCTGTGAAAAATCTAGATCTGGGGAAAAGAACTCCCTAGCTTAGGGATTTAATAAAAAGAGCGCCAACTGTGCACTATTGAAAGGTGAGTGGAGCCCTTCGCACTTAATTCAACAAACGCCTGTGGTATTCAAGTTTTTTTTGATAGCCTTGTCTTTTATAACCCTATACCTCTTGATCGTTTTGTAAATCTGATCTGAATCCAAAATTAAAAGCATGAGCGCAATGAGAGTAATAAAAGCACAAAACAGACGAATTTAATGTTTTAAGATATCAAAATTGTTTGAAAAATATATATGAAAAAATATATGTAATACTTGGAAGATAGTGTAATGTATATATAGACATAGAATATTCAAATTTGCAAATGTGTGTGCGTTTCTTAATTGCGGAAAAAATAAGAGAAAATGTATGCTGTGATGCCAAAACAAATAACACTTGCCACAGGTTCCAGTTTAAAAGTAAATACACAATCACGTTCGTTTCGGAGGCTCGTAAATCTCTAAAGCACAAATATGTCGATTCTAAATGTATTGAGTTCTCAAGCCTGACGCTTAGCTACCTTAATATATTTTAAATGGCTTTAAAAACTTTAATAAATTGTATTTTTGCGAAAAGTTTAATTGCAAAACTAAACCTGAATGCATAGTGTGGCAAAACGAATGCAACAAGCGCTCATCGGACGTTTCAAATTTCCGATCTCCAGATTTACAAAATTAACTATATCTGCCGAACGGTGGCGGAGTTAGCTCATTTTGATAAGCAGCATCCATGACCTTCTCAGCGCCAGAAATTAGCTGTCGTTACTATGTTTTTATAAACCCTGTTAGATATCAGCCGTGAAACTTCTATAGGTTTCAGGCCTCACATCTAGGTATATGCTTGGTAGTGTCCGACTCTTGCTGACTAAACCCTAAATCGCCTTGAAAATAACGTGGGACATTGACCGGAACTGTTTATAGGAATACCTCAGTCTTGCAGGGACCAGCAGGTGACGTAAGTGTCACACTTGTCTTATACCTCGGTTTGTCCTCCGGAAAGGCTTTTTCCGATAGTTTTATTTGTCGTCGCTGCTGTAGGCCATGCCAGAGAGCAAAATAATATTATAGATTCTGCCATGGGCATTAACATTTTGCGTTCCCCTTCATTTGGACCATGTGTGTTTGGCATCAGCCTGGCAAGACCCGTGGCTGCTTTAGAGGCCTTGACTGACGCTATTCTGACTTGTGTGGTTCCCGCCATGGCGCAATCTATGTACACACCCAAGTATCGCGCAGTCTTGACGATTTTTATTCTTTCAGAGCCGATTCTGACATCTAAGTTCGGACATTTCTTTCTGCCTATTATCAAGATACCCTCGTTCTTCGAAGGCGCTATTTCCAGGTCGTGCTTTGCCATCCAGAGTGTGATTTCATTCAGAACTAAATTTGCGTTTGTTTGCAGTTCTTTCGACGTGCGCGCTTATATAATTACAGCGACGTCATCCGCATAAGCTGTTCTACGCCTGACGGGAGGTCCTTTATTCCTTTAGCACTCCGTCGATGTTCCATAAAAGGAATGAGTATGGAGCCTTGGGGTACTCCTGCGGACATTACGAAGTCTTGTCCGTTATTCTAAAGTCTTTTTTCCTTGAGGTAGTTTTTCCATCTTGACCATCTTGACAATATAGTTCAAAACTCGTTTCTTTTTTAGCGTACGAAGATTAGTTATCCATAAAAGGCTGTTGAATGCGTTTCTCACGTCTAGCAATATCTCTATGACTATGCATGACTGCATATGTCTGCATGACTATGCATAAGTCCCGTACCTTGGTAGTGGGTTGCCGGATAGTTTCCGCCCTTCTGGCCACCCTATGGGCCGCAATCAGGACTGGCCTAGTTTTTCTAAAGCCATAGTGAGCATCCAAGAGGAGGCAACGCTCTTCTGGATCCTGTCGGAGCTGGGCTTCCATAATGGCCTCAAACCCTTTCCCTAGAATACCCAGCAAGCAGATGAATCTGAAGGATCTATGTTCTTTTGGAAGCAATGCTATTTCACCGCATTTCAAACTGCCGGGAAAATCCCCTTTCTAAAAGGTCTCGTCGTGATTTCGGCCATCAGCTTGGGGTACACTCTAAACAGTAGCGGCGGAGGGTATCCCACACGGGCCTAGCGACTTCCCCGTTTTCATCCTTCCCCCGCGTTCATGACTTCTGCAATTGTCACTTTCGGTACTTCTTCTTCGTTTTCGTCCTCGAAGAAGGATTTGTTAAAATCCGTGTGCGCTAGAAAGAGCTTGGCCAGTGTTGCTGTCGCCTCGTTCACCTAGATCTGTCTCCGGGGTTTTATCTTTAGCTGACCCCTTATTAACCTGTACGGCCGCCCACACGGGTCTGAGTCGTATTCGTCCAAGAAAATTTTCCAGCGTCTGTCATTACGTTGAGATATCTCTTTACTAAGATACTCTCACATTTTTTTGCAGTATCGCAGTGTCTCAGGTGGAGTCATTTCCAGGCTCTAGTCTTTTGACTACCCCTATTACCCTGAGACATACGCGCGCGGGCGTCCGCAATTCTGTCGTTTCAGTGTACTGGAGAGACTGGCATTCTTCTTTTGCGATAAATTGTGGCTTGCTCGAAAACATTGTCAGAATAGCTGCAGGGCTACTGCAGGGCTGCTGCATTTTCCGGGGGTTTGTTCTCTTATAAGTATTTTCCTATTGCCTTTTTCGTAGCTGCGTCACCTTGATATATGCGCCTGGTCTTCGTTTGCCTTTGCGAGGCAATGTTTTGGGGGCGCGATCTCCCTTAATGTAAACTCAATGCAGTAATGGTCCGAGTGGTTGACCTCATCTTCTGATACCTGTCAGCCCTCTATTTTTGCTGCAAAGTTTGCCTTACATATCGTTAGATCTAGTTGCGACTCACCTCTGCTGCCGTGAAAGGTATGTATGTACCGCTAGCAGGGGATCTGCGCTTTTTGCTGATTCCGCCAGGTCGTTAAATAGTCGGTTGAAGCAGTCACATTTGGGCTGCGGTAGCACGAGTAACGTCTTGCTGTTTTTTGTAGCTCTATTTAGCTGAATCCATATACTTGTCATGGTGGGCTCCTACACCCGAGCAGTCTGATACTTGTGTCTAGTCTTGTGTTCTTTACCCAGTCATTTTTGGTCATTGCTAGTTATCAGTTCGGTTCACTTGGCAAAAGGAAATCCGTGTCACGACCTCCTAGAGGAGATCTTCAAGATTTACTTCGTTTACTTTATAGCCTGTTTATGGCAGGGTTAGTTACCTCCGTCTTCTCGTCTTTGGATCATTACCAGGTGATTCTTCCAAACGTTGTTTCTTGCAAGCGGTTTTTCTCGCTCTATATCCGAAAGTAGTTTCGAAGCCGTCGTTTTGAGTTGTTCCAGTCAGCATGTTCTCCGGTGCCGCAGTTGTAGCACTTCGGAGTGACATTGCGGTGTTTTACTATGTATCTTAGGGTGCCGCACCCGTACCACCTCTATTCTGTAACCACCTTGTATATGCAGTGTCTCGCAGCAAGTTCCACACGTTGACACTTCATGCCTTATGAAAGCCATTCTTTGACTGAAAAGGAAATCCAATCTATATGGAGAAGTCCAGCGTTCAGCAGATTGCCAGAGCGTTTCCGTTAAAGATTCGGATAACTCCAGGCAGACGGCCATTTGCACCCGTTACCGACGTTTCAATTTCGAAATGCCTGCCATGTCCGGCCACCTATTTAAAGCTCTGTCTATGTCCTTCTTGGTGGTTCCGAGGGAGGAGATATCGGATAAACGCTTTAATGTAATTCCCCGACAATGGCTTCGGCGTCGCCTGCCGTCGTAAGAGCGTTGAGGAAGAACGACGTTTCTCTTTGTGACCTCTCAGCCCCCCTTAACATAACATCTCCATTGTTGAGGTGCCAGACTCTTTTAACTTCGACGCTGTAATTAGTTGTAATTTCCTGAACGCGTCTATGCCTTAAACATCCTTTTTTTATGAGGATTAAGCTCCAACTTTAATCTGTTGTTTAGCTTCATTTTTTCCTTCACTGTTTTCTTCGTCATTTGTTTTCTTGACCCCTTGGAGGAGGTGACTGTGATCGTAACGTCGATTTTTTTGCATAGTACACGATGAGTCTATGCGTGCCTTCCTTGTTCGCTCCGTGCGTTGTGCAGCAGTAAGACCGGTCTGTATGTGGGCACCCACAGCCCTGGCAAACTGAATGGCTTCGGATATAAAGGTGGTTTTCTTTCTTAGCTCGCTGCTTTCTAGGGATCGTAGGACAACCAATGGCCTATTTAGGCTCGTCTTGACCCCTAATCCTTGTAGGGTTCTAATCGTCACTCTTCCGATTTGCTCGGCTGAATTGCTTGTCAGTCTCTTGTACTGCATAGTCATCGAGATCCATGTTGATTCGTCCGATTTGTTGCCCTTTGTAGTCATTAATATTCTAACGGGGTTCTCTTAAAGGATGCTACTGCATGATTGCGGTGTGAAATTAACGTTTTCTTCCGGCCATTCTAATCGTGTTAGATTTTCCAAGCCTTCATAGTTATCGTATTTCCGGCAGGACTCAATATTTTCTCCGTGCACTTGTGAGCTTATGTTCATCAAGATGCGTTGGGTCCATTTGGTAAGAGAAGTCTGCCATCGCTTTTTCGGGGTCTTGTCGACGTTCTGTTTTCGTAATGTAATGTGAGAAGGCACTGTAGCTGCCTTTTTCCTGTCCTTACTTCCATACGCGCCGTTTTTCCATTTGGTTGACCTCCCTCTGTTTTGCAGACATCTGCTTTAAGATTAATTATATATCCTGGTGCACTTTAATTCTGCGGCCCGCAGAATTCTTTGTGTCAAGAAGCTTTAGAAACTGCTGGAAGCAAGTCGATGGCTTCCTGGACGGTGTGCAGAACTGCGCTTGAAGGTTCTTTATCGTCGTCACCATCATCAAGCACTCCTGAGGTTAGATGATTTTTCCAGCCTTTTAGCATACTGTCGTACATGGCCTGAGTGTAACTCAGCTAGTATGTTCGCGTCTATGTTATAACGACTTAGGCAATTTATATCATTGATAAATATATTCTCTCAACATTCTCTCTTCGATACAATCTGTTTTGTTATGCTCGTTCGGTATCAGCTCAGTTTACAACACTAAAGACGGGTTTTAAATCACATTAAAGATGTGTTTTTATATATACAAAGCTGGCTGTTAATACCCGGTAATTTGACCAAGAGAACACTAGAAATGGCAATATGAGGTGCAGCTGGTATAGGCAATATATGTTTGCTTCTTATCCCAGATGCGATAGTTTTCATTATGTAAATGTGTTAAGAAAACTATTTTTACAGTTCGGGCTTTTCATAATAGAGGAAGTCATTTGCTGTCAAATTGCAACAAGCTACTTTCTACCGGAGCCCAAACAACAGCTGAATTTTCAGAAAGATTTCCCGATGCAAACTTGTAGCTTTCATAGACTCTTATGTTAAATTAATAAACAATATATATTAACCAATAATTATCACAGAACCGGAAATTTTGCAGCAGAGTCATAAAGATTTTTGAAAAAGCCTTCGAAAAATGCACAATGTATCGATATGTTACGATTCACTGACGTTTATTCACAGAACTGCAGTTCCACAATGCTTAACTAATGCAGGAAAATCGACGTAATAATCAAATAAATTGACATAATAATAGACGTTATTGCAGCGGCACGAAAAACACTGTGTTTTAGGTGATACATAAGTAATCAATACCCAAATGTCACCCACAGCGCACTAAGACCAAGTATTCTACAATTGACACCCGTTTTACGATTTTCATGACACAGGGTTGCTTATTATGTGTAGATTAAGCAGTTATTGTTTCATCTTAAAATTAGGTAGCGCTTTTCATTTAATTTCGATAATAATTAATCAGATAATTAAGATTTTTTAAATAAAAAAATACGAATTAAGATAAAAATATAATAATTGATATTTTTTGTTTATTTAAGAATAAAACGACCTTATACTCGTGTAAGTGTATAGTATAAGTTGCAGTGAAATTTCCATATGTCGCCAAGTAATGCATTTGCATAGATATCCTTTGATTAGAATTTACAAAATGCTGTTTTATGTAAAAACAAAGTAACGTTCCCAATCAAGTATCCAAATATCTACATTCTTTAAATTACTGCATCTTAAGATTTCATTTATTATTACTAGTTTTGGCATTATTTAGTTTACTTGTCTCCCGATTCGCGACATGAATTGAATAATATACAAGTGCAGCTTCTGTCTTTCGGCCTGAAAAGAAATTACTTTCTGCTGTTAGTGCCATGAAGATGAAAAATATTGCGGAACGAGGTTCATAGTCAAATAAAGCCAGAAGGATCCCTCGAGAAAAATATGTAACATCCACCATAAATCCCAACCTTAACGTTAGACAAGAAACTACTTCTGTGATTGTAAATTTTAAAAGCACTAAGATACTGATTCGAAATTGTAGTATGAAGCCTGACGCTCAGCTATTATTACAGCGTATTCATAAATATTGAGGTCTCTCCTTGGGGTATACTATATTCGTGTTTTATTCATTTTTGTATTCCGTGCACGATCACGCAGGCGGATCCGACATAATCAAAACTAATGCGGCGAATGGTCATGGAATGCTTCAAGTCTTCAGCTCCCGAATTGACAGAATGCTTTATTTAAGCAAAACGCAAATTTTGCCTCCGTTCTCATCACTATATATATATATATATATATATATATATATATATA
>MNPL01003940.1:0-26581 GCA_002081605.1 Tropilaelaps mercedesae | reverse complement strand
TATATATATATATGTATATATATATATATATGTATATATATACATATATGCACAAATGTATACATATATATTCCATCCTTTTTTCTCTCTAACATCCCAACTCTTCCTGTCCCTTCTCATCTTAACTCTACAAAAAACCTCTAGAATCGAATAGCTTGAATTCGGTCGTTTATTCTTTCTGCCAGTGGTAAATGCCTTCAGACATCGATTGATGCTATTAATACAAAGTTAGCTCAATGCTTCGCCGATCCCCTACTTTGGTCGTGCATTGACACATATCGGTGCAGGATAACGTTTTTTCAATATGTATATGCAAAGAAATCTTGCTTTTCGTCCTTCTTCCGAGAATTAAGCTTGGCCACTTTTGCTGTTTGGTTCCTTTACGTTTCTTCACCCTCTGGCTGGAGACAAGCAAGCACCCAAACGCTGTGAATTTGCCGCCAATCTTAGCTGAAGCACCATTCGATATTCATTCGATCAGCGTCGAGAGTGGCAGATCGGTTTTCAGTGTTCTTCACTTCTGTTTGTGTATTGGATTTGTGCGTGGCTGTATGGACCGTGTGTCGCCACTGCGGCAACGCCGAATTTGCCGGATTTTAAAGACCGCGCTGAACACTCGGTTCGGAACGGCAGGCCAGCTAAATAGAGGCAAGCTCCACTGTTAGTGGAGCCATTGTGTTTTTATTTTCTTTCCCTATGTTGTCATTAGTTCGTTTGTTTTTCAATCGTTCCCGTTCGCTTAAGCGAGCACTTTCGTTTCAGCGCACTTCTGCCGCTGCTAATGATGCCGCTTGCTGATGGCTACTATGATCCAGCCATCTTTTTTTGACGATATTGCGCGCTAACTTTCAAAACCTGTCTTCCCACTAAACGCTACTCGTTTCGACTTGTTTGTGCTTCTCATTTCTGTATCTGTCGGTGCCTTTCTTTCGACTCGCAGCCCCAGATACCTAAATGTCTCCGCTCACCTCGTTACCATCACTCAGTCCTGATCCAGCGCTTTTCCGCTGCGTCTTACATTGACGAAACACTTATTATTATTTCGAATTACTATTTTTTCCTGTCCAATGATAGTGGCATATATCCAGAGTTGGCACAACTTCAGAATCACCAACTAATCTGCACACTCATATGAACTGCTCTACTGGCACTGTTCAGACTGATCTGGTCTCTGGCGGGGGGCGCCTTTTTTCTAAGCCCTTTTTAGTCTTTCCGCCTCCACCTCGAGTTCGACTCCTATGAGTGCGGCGTATACGCCTCTTGTTAGCAACTTGTCCGTTCAACTTGGTGATGCTACAATGTACATCACTTCACAGGAAATGTCTGTGCAAAAATATAATCGGTTGACGTTTCCATTATCGTCACCGTGTCACTACCCCTCCAACCGTGCGAACGAGCACTCGAACACGATTTTATATGAACGCGTTTCTACGTTCGTGGTATGACCACCCGTCGGTTTGATGACCTGTATGTACGACTCCTCGATCAGTAAAATGCTAATGACTTCGACAAATGATATTCAGCAGTACGATGATTATTCTAGTGCCGGTATGCCTAATCGTCTTGATCATGAGGCAATCTCCGCAAACAGAGAATTTGGCCGTATTAGGTCATAATTTTGGCTTACTCACATACCACGGAAATGTCATTGGGAAATCTCTTTTCAGACGCTCGTTTGTTGCTTCTACTTCGAACGACATGCTCGGAACACGAGGCAAATGATGTTGATCCTCCAACCTGTTTGCCCTCGGTGCAAGTAAAAGCTGTTGAGTATCCCGAGCTAAATCAGGGTTTACTCAACCATGGTTATCAGATACAGACAGGAGGTATATGAGCTTGAACCTGAGGATTTACGATTCAGGTTCATCGGGGGTAAAAGAGATTTGTTACCAAGGTTACCCCCACCCTAAAGCTCATGACTGTAATTTATTGAGAAAGTCATCTGGTTCCCCTTGACCCACCTTCGAACCGTTCTGTTTTATTACACGCATCTTTGAACTGCCCCATGTGCCATATGTTTCCGTTTCGTTAAGTATATCGATTATTTTAAGCACAGTTCCGCTATCGTTTTCGTGCATTTAACGTTCATATACAGCTAACACCAACTGTGTCACACATATGCCGCAATTCTAAACTGTTTTGTCTAAATATGTATTTTTTCATCATCTTTGACTAAAAAGGTACGTTAAGGTGACGGCTTTCACTTTTTAATTTCTTAAGATTGCTTTACAGGTTTTAAAATCGGCTTAATTTCGGACGCACTAACAACCCAGACGTTATTCACTATCTTGCAACCGCATTTTTGTGCATAGGGAAGCGCGATCCAACATAGATCTCTGTTTATCTTTTGGGAATGAAGAAATTGCACTTAAATGATTTGAGTTAATTCGTTTGCAACAACGAACTGTACGATTTGCGTCGGCGTCAGTTGTGATTCGCGGCCAGGTAGAATGCATATATACTGTGCGTATATATGTATGTAAATCTTTCTATTAATTTTTGTGTTGTTGTTGTCGGTGGTGCTGCCGTTATTTTTTGCGAGTTTATTTGTCGCTGTGGAAAACTGCATATCTGCATTTTTTCGCTAATTCCCCAACAGGTAACAGAACAGTTACTCTAGGTGAACGGTTTAAAAAATAGCTTTCATTTGTGATTTTGTGCGAAACGGTATTGTTGTTTGTATTCTTATTGCTGCTGTTGTCGTTGTAACTGTTATTGTTGCTGCTGCTACCGCTTAAAAAGCTTTCACACATGATTACTTACGCCCGCAGTACTTATCTGCTTATTTTAGGTCACAACTTCATGACGGCTCTTGCATATTTTTTTTAATTTTCTTTCCAAAAGCTGCTATGTCCAAATATTTCAACGTCCGAAGGAACGTCTGCCTTTTCTATTCATCTTTAGATTGCGCCGTACAGTGAATTTACGCGCCGATGGCTAATCAGTATTGCAACGTAACTTGAAATTCTTGTTCTATGCGAGAAAAACGAACTAAAATTGCATGCCCTGTTTTATTATGGCGTTTGTCGTTCTCCAGTAGCAACAGCTTGTTGTGGATGATCTATGCAACAAATATCTGCAGGTACAACAATAGCAACAGCAAAAACAGCAACGAACAGCAATACAAGCAGAAAAATTTGCTTAGCAAGAAGAAATTGTTTTCGGGCAATAGGTTGCTGTGAGTGTCGGTGGACAACCAATACGTCTGTGATGCATACAACATGCGTCTCACTTTTTGATGTCCATCCATGTGCAAATATTACATGCGTTATTATCATTGCTTTACTATTACTGAATGGTTGCGTTTGCTGGATGGGTGAGTGATTAATCAATCTATCAGATTCGACATTTCACTTAGACTGTGATTGAGTGCTTTAATGCGTTAATTCATTCGTCTGAATAATATTATCATAGACGTTGCCCCCGATGTTGATTTTCATTCAAGCGCGTACGGTTAGATATGCATACCGATGGTCATGTCGTGCGCGGTGTCTTGTGCGTATTTGAGAGCATACGTTGATTTTTTTTCATTTTGCGATATTGCGCGGTGCTTATGATATTACTACCAATATGGAAATGTGTCTGTGTTTGGGTGGACGTGTGTCTATGTGTATGAGCGTTGGTGCGTGCATTAATTTAATTTACAATTACGAATTTACAGGACTTCCGGGAATCTTTAAGTGCAAGGAACTTAACCTCATAGGGTGTGGCACCCAGAGAACGAAAACAAACCAATTGGGCTGCATACGAGCACAATACGAAGAGTTATGATTATTGGAGTATAAACAGGCTTTGTGATAAAGCGAATGAGATAAAAAGCGGTTTGTTTTTTTCTGGGTTCCATCAAGCTTACAGCTATGGTTGACGCCCACTCTGTTACAGTTCCTGAGCAATCATAGTTTACAGGAACAATTTGAAACGTTCTCTCGTTTGTACCGCATCGCTGCTTTTTATTACACTTTATCTCAGCCTACGATGAGTCTATTGCTGATGCATCGGCGTGTGAATGGATGAATGCATGCATCTATATTCAATATCATACATTCACTCGTCGAATGACTGACTCTTCCCCAGGTTAAATTTATTCATTTACGTGCACGCAAATATTTATTAATATTTGCGTGCGCGACGATTTCTTGGAATGCAAGACTGCGTGGAAGTGCGATCTATGCATTAGTGATTTCTCAAATATTGATTGGATTTACTAAAGTCCAATTCCTGCTTCATGTCCCAATGATTTATTTCTGAACCGATTTAATGATTGACTGGCAGACTAATCGATCAATTGATTGATCGATTGACTGGTTGATTGAGTGATCTTTTCATTATCATATTGTTTAGTCTGATTAATTCAGCTGGAGACTGCTTCGTGTATGTGTGTTTGTGTGAGTATTAGACATTATTCAGAGATTAGCCATGAACGCCATACTGTACATGGTCGCCTGGCACATGATGGTGTACCCAAGTGAAAGCGGATGGCGAAGAGTTTTTTACTACAAAAGCTACTACCATTACAATAATCTTTGTCTTATGTATATGCAAGCGAGTGAAAGAATAACTTCCACCTTCTGTGTAGCACGATTGATTGCTTTTATGATTAACTGTACGCGTCACCGCAATAGAACTGACTATGAACGAATTATTAATTTGTTAAGTTCCTTAGAACGGCAAAACGAGTAATAATGATGAATAGTTTCGATACAGGGGATGCTGATCCGCAGTGAAATTTTGACTTGGAGCTTTCTTTGCCGTTTGCTCACTGTTTGAAAAATAACGATGAATTGAGCGGATATCTCGGTTTTATACGCTTCATTCATCGGTCACCGACAACAAAAGTTTAAAGGCTGTTAGATCAGTCTCATCATCAATGTATACATCCGGTTCAGAATGCCATGTCTTTTGCTCTCAGAGTTAATTACTTATTGCCATGCAGACACTCGAAATATGTTAACATTACTGACCATGATTTTGAGGCTGATATGCCAAATGGTGGCATGGTGGCTATGAGAAGCTACAATTTCACGACTGATGATTTGATTATGAGGGTTTCGTTTTTCCGTTTGCTTAGTGACTGACTGATTGGTTGAATTATGCCGTCTGATTGCCTTATTGTATGTCGTTTGTCATTTGGGGTTGACTGATTATGATTTTTGGGTTTTTAGCCATTTTTTTGGGTTGTTTTTGCGAGTGTCGACTAGCCTAGCTGGTTCGTCGTATAGGCGCTACTTCTGGCTGAGTGGGGGTCGCTGGTGAGGGTTGCCGGACATCCTACCAGGTCTTCTCCCACTTCGTTGTCAGGTAGTAATTCAGCCAGCTCTATGTAGATGTTCTTTATGTTGAATCCGCAAAGGACAACGCTGTTTGTGAAAAACACTGCTTGAGCCCCAACTCGTTTCAGACGTGACCAGCCACGGGTCCGCTCACAGCGGTCCAGAAAGAAGCAAAACGGTGATCCAGTGCGATACCCAAGGTACGCGCCAGATGTCTCGTGATGTATATTTTAGCACGATCTAGAGATTCACTAGTTTTAGGGCGGCGTAGGTTAACACTGCTAGGGCTAGATAGACAAACAAATGACAGAGAGGCAGTACGATTCACAAAAAAATCATTGCTGGAATGGTTCGTGGTCTAGTTGTTCTGCTCGAGACTGGTATAGCCCACACACCCCACCGTACATCTAACCCACTATCGACGTCGCGGCGCGTCGCGTGCTATTTAAGAACGCAGCGAACGTTGTCAGTGCAAGAAGATTTGAGAAAGAAAGCTCGAAATTTCGTTTGCCGTTCTGCGAGCTTGAGCGTCGGTTGCAACGAATGCCTGTCGATATGCACCCGTGCATTTGCGCCCTTTGATTGGTATAGATATATTATCGTTTGCCCTGGTGTTAACAAGCCTGTAATACTCCCCCTGACAGCAAACTCCGGGCGGGATCCGTGCTCCGATATACAGTCATAACATTTGACAGCTACCAGAGACCAATAACACACGCATAAGTAGCTGTCGAGAAGTGCTTGATCGCAAATGCTTTTTGCCATATCCGTCATTCAATGGCTACCTTTGATGGCTATGCTTTAATCCTAACATACCGTGCACAATTGCTGCTCAACAATACTGCGCCATACCGAACAGAATTCGTTGTTTCAAAGGCGTTTAAATCAGAGGAAAACCTAGCATACCCCTTTCTCCGCATTTCCAGCGGTCTATCCTACAGACACCCCTAACTTGGACAGAACAATATCGGGACGGACCAGATTTATGGCGAGGTGGTCACATCTCTAAAGCTCCGGTTCGCTCCGGCCACGTTTGAATACGAGTTCCAATGATTATAAAAGCGAGGATCCTTTGGCATCACGCCGCAACTTTTGTACTGATGTACTGCCAGCTGATTTAAGATTGCGCGCAAGTGTTGAAGCACCATTGTGCTGATAACTGTACTATATCACAAGTATGAAAATAGCGCTTGCATGTTTCCTTACTCATTGATTCTCTCTCACCCTCTGGCCGTGGTATAACTTTAATGCTAGAATCTACTCCTGGACGCATCGTTTGCGGTTATGGCTATGAGGATACGCTGGTATTATTGATCCAATATCCGGCCTTCCTTTATTTTCCTGTCGGTGCCGCTGCGAATCGGTTGGACGGTATAAGTGAGTAGTCGTAGCGAAGCGAATGTATTAACAATGACAATGACAAGATCATAGTACAGATGATTTGTATGTATTTTAGATCTGTACCGGTTGCCGCTGCTTCTCTTGTCGATATGTGTTTAAACGGCTGAGCAAAGACTGAGCGGAAAAAGTAGTAAATGCTTGCCTATAACTGCACGAAGAAGCGAAGGGAGCCATGCCCCAACGTGTTGCTTTGCTTGTCGGCCCGCCATGGCCACTCTCTGGCGTTATTGGTGCATGTATGTTGTCACCGCCGGGTGCCCTTTCCGAGACCGCTGGACCGCTCTAGCCAGCCAGACGCTTCTGGAGGTCCTTCTAATGCGCAAACTAACCAGTCGCCAGCTATGGTTGAACTCTCATTCTGCAGATGACCTCCGGTCTCAAACGCTTCTGATGCTGACAGGCAGGCGCGCACAGAAATATACTGATGAGCAAACAGAGATAATAACACTCAGGCACAACCATGCACCCACACACACCCACACACACACGCGCACCCACACACACACGCATCAACATTCGTAAATTATGTCGGGCTACTGCCACGCCCAGCTCGCCAGACGGTTGTACTTCCTTGAGCAACGAACAGTCGGAAGGAACCAACGTTTAAACGCACCGCATGCCAACAATACAGAAACCGGCGCCAACTGCCACCCAGTGCGCAGCCCCGAACACCGCAGGGACACCTCCATTACGCCATAATTCAACGAATGCTCCAGTTAGTGAATTTGCCCCGGTCCAGGTGCTTACTCCCCCTCCTTCGCTATCCCTCTCACCTTTTTCGCTACCTGTTCTTGCTCGAGTGGCGGTGGTCGTTATTGTTGTTGTTATCGTTGTATCTAGATGAGACGCTACCAGCTGCAAATACGCTGCTGATGCTGCATTGCTCCACTGCCGGATGTGCCCGATGAGTGATGATTGACTGTCGAATGCCGATGCTGATGATCTAAGCACAACAACGAGAGCAACTCGTTCTGTCTGCAACAAAAAATTTGTCGAGTGTTACCTACCTATGTAGGGAATAAAAGTGTGTCTATGCCAATCTGACTCAATTCATTCTTATCGCTGCTGCTGTCACCCTTGGTGCTGCCGCACTCTAATGATGACGCTGTCGACGACGACGCCGCCATCGCCGCTGTCGACGACGACGCCGCCATCGCCGCTGTCGACGACGACGCCGCCATCGCCGCTGTCGACGCCGCCGCCGCCGCCATCGCCGCTTTGTGCCACTCTCAACTAACTGTTCGTGGCTGGTCCGTGTACGCTGCCGGTGTAGGCGCCGTTATTCGCAACGGAGGTATGGCTTCAATAGGCTCTCCAGCCGCCCACGACCGTAAGTAACCAACTCAACGAAGCAACGAACAACGTAAATACTACTACTACTACTGTCCCCCAACTATTGCTACAGCAACAGAACGAAAGCAACCAACAGCACTACTCGTTCCAGATTCGATTTACCAAACCCCTCCGCCGCTTCCCCACCTTGCAACGACTATTCAGATAATCTCTGCAGTGATTCTCCGCAAGGGCAAGGGGTCATCACTGTCTTAAGGCCCGAGGGTCATTGAAGCACACGGGGCAAACAGCGCGTGCATATGTCTAGCTTGTCACTGGATCTTTTGCACTTAGTTCTTGTTTTACCTGTTTATTTCCAAGCCCATATCTACGTCCATATCTCCATAACATATATAATGTTATATCCTTCATAATAGCTGTTTTTAGCGCGCGAGTGATTCACCCGAGTTTCATTGTCGTGACCGTGTTGTTAACACTACTGGCTAGCTCAACGCTATACCAACGTTGAGCGGCCGACGGGATACGTCGTCGGGGTGCCTTGTCGTAAATGCTATGTCTATTTACCACAGCTGTTGATATTCCGCCTGCTACTGTTACCATCGCGCTTCTTGCCCTCTCTTGCCTTGCCTCGCTCTCAACGCTTTTTTCATCGGCATTCGCTGCGCTAGGGACCATCAACCACGACGCAGTGGCGTTGCAGATTTTTTTTAGTGACTAACTGACCACTGGTTGAATTTAGTTTCGTTACTCCGTGTATTTCCAATAAGCGTTATCTACTTGTTTTCGGAAAGACAAGACAATGTCCCGTGATATGTCCATTGGTTCGCTTGACCATCAGAGGAAATCACATAATCGACAACGACTCGGCTTAGCAACCCCTCAGTAAAATTGCAGTCACTAGTTTTCGGAATGCTTCTGCTCGAGGATGTGTGTGCGAGTGTTTGCTGTCAGCAGAAAATTGGGTCGATCAAAAAGAAAGGCAGCCAAGTGAGCGGGGTGAATTTTCTGTTTTCTTCTCGAATGCAGTAACCACCTCAGTAGCGAATTAGGGGATGCTGTTCATCGCCTTGCGGTGAGATGAACGCATTGAGGAGAGGTTTTCTGCTTATTGGATTTTAGACATCCGTCGTTGACTTCCTTTACGTGCAAATTGCACACAATATTTCCTTTTTTTTTGGTTCGATCTCAGTTTTCCTGCTTTTCCCAGACTGTCTTTTTACTAGGATTTTTAAGCACGAAAGTCTCGTATGAGATAAGCGCGGTGATTGTACTTAACCGTGTTTTCATCGGGTAGAACTTTTTTTATAACGTCAAAATACCACCGAGCCATATACAAGCGACCAATTGTGCCTTGGGATTCTGCATGCCATAGCGACCAGCTGATTTTTTGCTGTGGTATCTCTAAAATATTTCTAGATACAACTGTACAAGGTCGTTAACATAAATCTTAGTCAAATCAGTGCGCTAAGCGTGGATTTCACGTTTTTGCTCATTTGTTCACCGAAAATTGCCTACTTAACGAATTTCATTTTTAAATATCTCATGCACCTTTAGTACCTATGGACGTTAGACACTAAAGCATTGACTTGAGCATCAGATGCGTGTCACAGGATGATAGCCGTAGCTCACAACGTTGACCAACGCTACCGCGTGTATATGAGCTGGTTCATCATTGATGGCAATAGTTTTTCCTTCAACGGTGACGAGCGTATCGCTAAAATGCTTTTTTTTTTTTATCAAACCGGCTTTTTTTTTACAATTTTTGGCTCGTTTGCGTCGTTGTTCACTCGTGCTGTTTTTGTTTACGATTACATTTATTTCCGTGCGTGTGTGTTCGTGCATTCGGATCTGAGTGGATGTATTTGTTCGTGTTTTCACGTACGTATAACAAAATCCGTTGCTTGTGCTCTGGGCGTCATTTGCTTCGTGCCAAATTCGAGTGATTTTCTCTAAGGTTAACTCAGCAGCGTTTGTTATGCTGCTGTTGTACTCCGCTACCCGATAGTTATCTGAGCGCGGCTATCTAAACTAAGTTCATTATTCGCCTATGTAACAGCTCGCAAGATGGAGGTGATCAGGATGACCCAACAAGTGCTTCAGGCCATCAACGAGGGCGATGCTGAAACCTACATGTGAGTTTCACACGCAGTCGTACAATAATGTCGCAAATGTTGTCATATCAAGAACGAAGTCATGCTATCAAGCTGGCACGTTGCTTGCCGAGGTCTAGCTGTTAGCTGAAGCTCGTTCGTTAAACGATCAAACATGTTTGCCAATCAGTAGCGTACTTTAACTGAAAAAATGAGTGACTTGAGTATGTTTGAAGAGATTTGAAGAACCCCGCCCACGCAGTGCTGCTATGTAGTAACCAGTTCTAAACTACAGATGTTGCTGTACCGTGCCCTGACTAACTGATCTGCAGGAAGATGGTCGACCCCGATATGACGTCGTTTGAGCCGGAGGCCATCGGCAACATGGTCACCGACACGGCGTGCTTCCACAGGTTCTATTTGGATTTAACTGCCAAGCGAGAATTTCCCAAACGCAGCATTATTCTCCATCCAACTGTTTACCTGTTGGGCGAGAATGCCGCCTGCATCGCTTACGTCAGGTAAACCATTGTGTGCTCTTTTATTTTGTGCCAAGATGGTACCAATGAAATGTCCGTACAGCTACGGCGTTCTGACTCTCACAAGGAACTATTCAAGGTATATGAGGAATCGCCTCGTAGGACAAGATGTGTCGAATCCTAAACTAAATCTCCGTTTTTCCGACTGCATTAGTCCCAACCAATAATTTGGTTACGTTTTGTCCAAAGTAAACTAAAGTGTACCGAAGTGTTGCACTCGAACGACAAACCATCATCGATTGTTTCATTCATTCACTGTGACAGGTTGACACAGTTCATCGACACCAGAACAGGACAGGCCTGCAGCAAACAGGCGGAAGAGACACGCCTGTGGTTGAGGAAAAATGGAGTATGGCTAAATGTGCACACCCATCGGTCGAACAACACGCAGCCGTCCACTTCGCACTGTGATTAGAAGTGGGATGGTCATGCGGGGCGGGACCGCGGCTGGAATGAAATTGGCGCGACGACGACGACGGTGCGGTCGTGTAGAACCATCAGCAGTGCCAGCCGGAATTCCGAGGCCTCGGTACCCAGTGGCACCTCATCCCTGGCCTTACTCCGGGGGCCATTCAGCTCCCAGTCGACGCTTGGGGAACTCGCGCCGTCAATCACCACCGTCATTTGTCGTCCGTTCGATGTCAGCAGCTGGCACAGCAACAACGGCGACGGCAATGTCAACAGCGGCATCACTGTCGATCACAACCTGACAGGGGAAGTCGTTCGGACCGCGGACAACGACGGCATTCAGCAACACGACGATCAACGACCACCTCACCATTACGCAGACGGTGCGAAGAACTTTTGCCGTCTGCACGGAAACGCCAATAATGCTAATCTTCATCAGCTTGCCGATACAGACGACAACGGCCCGGCCCTCAAGATCATCACCGATGAAAACCCTATCACCGTGCAAAAGAACTTGAGCGAAAAAATAGTCTGCAACTGTGGCATCAACGACGACGACGACGACAACAACAACAACAACAACGACAACAGCAATGTCATTAACAGCAACAACGACGATAACAACAGTCTTCATTCTGATATTCATAGAAGCGATTCTCGTGAGGACGTTGTTCAAAGCATGAACCTGACCGACAGAATATTGCTTGCTACACCAGCGATTGCTTCAGCCTCTGATGGACGGGGGGCATCGACCGGACGCGAAGATGCTCCTTCGGAAGACACGTCTAAAGAGACCGGCCACGCGGCTCAGAGTAACCCGAAGTCTGGGAACTTGCCCCAGGCCTACGGCTGCTCTGGCGCAGGCCGGTCGCTGTTCCAAATTCCGGTGATTCGATTTCAGGCGGCTGGCGCGTCCGCTCAGGCTGTTGACGCCGTCACGCGGCTGGTCAGCCACGTGTTCGACGATTCAACGTTCGCTTCCTCCCACCAGTACTGTTACTCACTCCATTCAGCTACTAGCTCTTCATCTTCTACTTCATCTTCTACTTCCTCTTCCTGTTCGTGCTCTTCAATGAGCACGAACAGTTCGCCGTTGACCGAAACCACCGCCAGCGCACCCTTTTCCTACCCCTCGTACGTATCAATAGCTACCGTCACTTCGACTTCAACTTCTTCTTCATTCTCTCTGAGAAGAGCAACCGATACGAAGACGACGCAAAGTGCAATTCATAAACGAGCAGCTTTTCGAGATTCCTCGGATCAGTCCGCCAAGCGGACGAAGACGTTCTGAGTCTGACGGGTCTGCGCAGGCAGGCGCGCCTTCGACCAGGCATATCGTACACAACGGACAAAAATAACGGAACGGACTGGCCTTTGCATTACCCGACCCTCCGTTGCCCTAGGTCGTATCTCTGCTTGGGACGAATCGACGCGCTGAACGTCGACGTCTGCCTGCACGCCGGCCTGAGACGAAACAAAAACTCCCGGGACAGACATCGATAGAAATACGACAGCGCAGTTCTGTTACAGCCGCACAAGTCAGCTGCTGCCTGAAGAACGGGTGCTTCGTCGGCTAATTCGATGAGGCAATCCGATTGGTCTGTGCCATTAGGCGAGTGGCCATCGACTCACGTCGACGTGACAAGTTGGCTACTACGGGCGTCAAGCACACGTCACACCAGACCAGTTGCCCGCCGCTCTCCCACGCAGTTGCGCTATTTCCTTCCCCTAAATATTGACGGATGAAATGCCGAGATACATCGGTCAGGACACCGATGGTGTATGATGATGATGATCATATATGGACATATTGATTATATTGACAATGATGATTCCTTTATTGTGATTGCATGATCCACCGATAGATAATGAGCAGCTTGATTGATTGATTGTCTGATTGATTATCTGTCTGAGTGGCGATGATGACGATTGCTGGCTCTGAATTGCACCGTAACAGTGACACACTCTGCTGCTTCATTTGTTAAATAGGTCGCGTCGTCCCGGCGGTCTCGTCGTAGCTTAACTTTTTTACATGATCACAACAATTACCGACCATACTGACTAGTAATTACACAAGCAACACACCAGTTCGCTACGGCGACGACGACGACGATGATGAGCAATGCTATGACGATAATTCTAGGTAACAATCGTTATGGCGATACATAGCGATGGCACCGTTGTTAACACGGAAATTCAAGTATGATAAATAGCCGATAATCGGTGCACAACGTTCAATGGAGACTGATGATACTGATCATTTCGTATTCGGTAAATGCGACATGAGGGCGATTGCAGCTGGGTTGCAGCAGATGCAACTTTGAATGATTAACAATTTTCATGGCGGCGGCCACAATTGCTGCTTGGATGTCCGTACTTCGTCAGCGATGAGGAGGAGCGCGTCGAAACGTTCGGCAAGAACCGCCATTAGCGAAACTGACAAATGTCTAGATGTTGGGTAAGAAAGAGAAGGAAATGGACAAGGAAAGCGAGAGAGAGAGAGAGAGAGGCTCGCCAACAACCAAGCAGAGACTCATTGACTAGTACTGACGGCATGCTCACAGAAGTGAAAAGATATATACATTGTATGTGTCGAAACGAAAACGAATGCACTCATTCGTTGCGCGTGGCCTGCTTTATCACCGTTTTCTTCCGATAGAGCTATGAGGACCGTAAACATTGGTTGAGCAGGCGAGTATTTTCTGACGAACGTGTGCTATTACGATTATGATGAGCGTGGCCACGCCGTTAACAAGGCCGATAATGATTGATGGTGATGGATTGAGTCTGATGGAATGGATTTGATAAGCGATCTGCATGAAAGCGTTCGGGTGCGGCCATGCCTTTGGCTATGAGTGACGAGGATAAATGACCTAAAGGGTAATAGGAATAACAGGCAGAGAGAGACTGAGTGACGAATGTCGACAAATGAGCGCGAGTACTAAGAAGGGTTTGACAGAAAGAACGGTAACCGGTGACTAAATGACTCCACTGCCGATAAGGCAAGTAATTGTCCTGCTGAAATGGCGAAAATCATCGAGTGGTGATAGTAATTTATGGTGATGACGATTATCATACGAGTGGTGAATCGGAAGTTTCAGCGCAAACAAAAGCGACGAAGTGATTTGCTAAAAGGAGAACGCGAGAGAGGGAAAGAGAGAAAGAACACAGCTGAGATAAAGTTGTATGAAATTTATAAAGCGAAGGCAACGGCGTAGGGGTTAATTGCACTGGCTTTCATCTTCATGCGAGCCGGTAGCGAAAAGAAATTTATGGGCTAAAAGAAAACGAGATAATATCCCAGCGACCAGTGTAATTTGAAAAACGCTTAGTAGCTATAGAGGGGCCGCTAAAGGTCTTCGACGGTCGCCAAGCGACCAGAAGTCCGGATGGTGTGGTCGCCTGAGCGTCTGTCATTTCCGAAAGCCACCTGGTGCCCGAAATGGAGAGAACAGTCACTTGAAAGTATAATTGATTAGTATAATGACAATTGCTGTTCTATGAAAACTATATCGCTGCTATTAAGCGTCTCATGCGCGCCCACTGTCTCCCACATATGACATATTACTTTCTTGCACAGACATGCACATGTTTCCCACAAAACCAGATAGCCAGAAGGACACAGTTTGATGGTCATCAACGACGGCAGCAACATACTGATATATATACATATATATATATATATATATATGGATGGTGAATGATTATGATAATGCTGATAATAATGAAACTGAGAATGATATAATCGCAACCTCAAGAATGGGACCTTGTGGCTGTGTTGGGGTTGCGGTTGTTGCCGACGACGGCGCCAACAACACATATATATATACATATACACGAAGAGGTCGACCAGCCAACTGCAGTACTGGTCAGCAATGTGGTTAGTGTTTCCCTTTTTACTAATCCTATAGTGTAAATGAAACGGCAAAGACGAAGTAGAACTGAAAATACGGACTGCTGCATTCACTCTATGAGCCGCAATTGAGCTGTATAACTGTATTATCGTCCAGGTTAATGGGGGCAATGCTGTTTTGGCGCCTTGTATTAACAGCTGTTCGTGCGGATCACCTTGAGGTGTCCCTTGAGGTTGCATTTGAGGGGCAAACGCCCCGTAAAGGCGAGCATACCAGCAAAGTGGTAACCGGGGTGGTAGGGGGTAAGAATGGAACACTCGGCACTGCATGCAGATGGCGGCGAAACAAAACTCGTTTAAGCAACAGCTCGACTACGAGAACATTTTACGGAGAAAAAGGTTGTTTTTTTGAATCAACGAAGGACGGTGATGGCGGCCTAGCCGTGCACACCCGAAGTTCGTGTTTCTCATTTCGGTTAATTGGCAACCGACAGCTGCTTCGATCATGCATGCATTTAGGTTCGGATCGCGTATCGATATACTTGTGCCTGTTTCCTAGCCTAAATTCCTAACGACTGTTTGATAATCTCGTGTGTACATCGGGGGAGAATTGTACTGGGACCTCCACTTGCGAAAGCACGGCTTTGGAAAAATTACTTTGATTACGTACACTACCTGGCTGAGGTTCGATCTCTGTTCAATCTCCCACTTCTGCGGCAGGTAGGAGGATGACGTTCGCACACAGTAACAGCTCGTTGTCCGCGTTTTTCCTGTGGCTTCGGGCAGTCGAAACGTGCGTGTGTCCAGAGGAGAGCACTTATCCTCGGTGAATTTGTTCGGTCATTCACGCCGTAATGTGCCAGACATCTACGCCGGTCTTGCCATAGTCGTACGCACTCTGTTGACACGGTATAGGTGGTCCTTTTGTGAATTCTGTGCGACTGTCCCTCCAGTTGACGGCAGTGGCCGATTTGTGTTGCTTCGTGTTGTCGGGGTGCCGCTGCCTGCAGTTTCTTTACCGCTCAACCCAACTCCATTCAACTACTAAAAGTCGATAGAGATACAGCACATCGTCGTAATATCATAACAATACACACTCGCAACTCAACCGCAACTGAATGGTCATTAACTATAATATTAATAAATCTGTTAACATTCAAACCGATGATTATGATGGTAGTATAATAATAATACTGATAATAATTATGGCAGTAATTCATGACGATAATGATTACTACTGATAATATTATGATGGTAACTCTGATTGTGGAGTTTCAAGGAATGGTTATAATGAAAATGCCGATTACAATAGTTATAGTGACGACGATTATGGTAATGATGATATCGATAATGCGCTAACTCAATGAAGACAGAAAAAATGACATGATCTTGCCCAGTGATCTTGCGTGAATGCGTTGCTTCATTTACGCCACTAATCCTGCTCTCGCTCTGCTGCTGTTCCGAACGCACACACACATACACACACACACGCGCGCAAACGCACACTCAAACACAAACATACACACGCACACTCAAACACAAACATACACACGCACACTCAAACACAAACATACACACGCACACTCAAACACAAACATACACACGCACACATACACAGACACATATATACACGCACACCCATACACACATACACGCACACCCATACACACATACACGCGCACACAGATCGGCTGACATCGGGCGATCGGAAACCAAACAGATATAACCGTTTAAGAGAGGATACCTTCGCATCAATGCAGCTTAATGCTGCTGTGCGTTGGTGGTGTTGTTGGTTTCGCCATTTTTGCACTTAACTGCCGAGGCTACACGGGTGAGAACTATGCCGTATAATGCCGTACCAACTAGATGAAGTTGTGATACGACGATGGGGTCGTCAACACTTAGAACAACAACGGAATCGGGGATTTCGGTACTCAATCATCTGCCCCAATCTGTCAAAGTTGATGCGTTTAATTCTATTGTACACAAAACGCTTGCTAGGTCCTACTAAGGCATACCTGCGCTTCGGGTACCAGTATTACCTGCGTATATAAGTACATTCAGCGTTTCCTTCTGTTGAAACAAAATCAACTGCATTTTGAAATAAGTGCAAACACCTCTCGGTTTTTTTTGCGGTTCTGTTCACATTCGTGCAGCACTTGATATCTATAACAAAACTAATAAGAAGATCGGTCCGTCTTTGAGCAGTTACAACTCTCGTCAACTGTCCAGGTTGTTAACAGTTACACGCATTATAATTCCAAGCAGACACGACGTGTGTGTGTGACCTAATCTGCCTGAACGCATATGACATATGCCACATGGCAACAACGGCTGTCCCGCCAGCTGTAACTGCGTGCAAAACAAGCACACACCAGTCGAACAAACAATTCGAGCACAGGGCACAGTTCGAGAACATGGCACCAGAGAGCGCTATATACATTGTCCGAACACACGCTCGTGTCTATACCTAAACTGGTAAGGCGACGGTTACCTGCAAAAACGCTTAATGAAAATGTTAATAATTCTTGTCGTCATGGAAACGGCAGCAGGCAAGCAATGGCGTTGCAGTTTTATGCGATGGTTTCACGCTGTCTTAGGCTGCGTCCGGCTGAGAGCAACGCAGAGTGAACTCGCGCGACGAGGAAACAATACGAATATGCTGTGTGTGCTACGACTACGCACAGCACAATGGAGGCTATAGAAGACACCGGCAGGACATGAACCAAAACCAGAACTTCTCGACGCAGAGGAAAATCGACAAGAAATTTCCTAATCTTCGGCGGCCAGCAAATTAACACTTACGGTCTGTATTGTGTAGTTTCCGTGGCGGATGGCGAATGGAGTGGACAGAGTAGAGTTAGCCGAGTTAATGCAAGAAACGTAACGTCAATCGAAACACATTTTCTACACGCTTAGTGAACACCAAATAACAGCAACAGCAGCGGCAGCAATGTCAACAACAACCAGAATAACAGTCAATTACGCTAGTTAAATAACACTCTCTTGTATGCGTATATCACCACACAATTAACGGCTCGTTGCACTTCTAGATAAGTACAGCATTAAACAATAACAGCAACAGCAGCAGCAGCAACAACAAATACGAGGCACACACAGACAATAAAGTTAACAACAATGCAGTTCGCTCTGAGCGAAAGCCAAGACAGAGACAGACTGAGATGAACTAAGAAAAGAAGTGACACCGCCAAAAGACGAACGGCAGCCACGAGCAGGGCGCAACAAGAAAATTCGACCAAAACAACTACTTCACCTATCTTGGCCCATGCCGATGACATCTCGTTTGTTTGCCTTACCTCACTGACCGGGTTTGGTAAGCGAATAAATCGTGAAGCTTTTCTTCTATTCAAGGCGACTGTATTATTGCAAACATATTCTCTCTCTCTCTATTGCTATCATACAACAAGCAATTCCACAGGCAAAACCACGACCAATAACTACCAAAAAGGGTGAATAGGTCCCTTATTCCCACCTCTGCCCCTAAACAAAGAACATTGTCTGATTACTGCTAAACGGTAATATTCACAATTACTCCTACTATTATTAGTAGTACTACTACTGCTGCTAATACCAATAATGACAATTACGACAACAACAATAACGTAATTATAATACTACTAAGGATAATTAAACGTATAGACAACAACACACAAGTACATTCTATATCATGGTTACGATATCAACGCAATCGCAATTACCACCACGAACCAGCATCTCATCTTCACAGCGAACCACAAAATCATTCATACGGCGACGACGACGGCAGGAGCTAAATCAACCTACATGCCATGGCGATCACCAGCACGGTGAGACCGCATACCGTGCGTTTCATCCCGTTCGCGAGCTCATGCGCTGCCAGTCATATCGATATCCGCATAATAAATTTCAACAAAGTCACAAAAACTGAAGATGCGCACGCACGTCGTTCGCCAACAGCAGCAACGTCAACGATGTCAATAGCGCCAAAAAGCGATGCGATACAAAGCAACAACAAACGACCCATTCGATTACATGACACCGAAGCAAAAGCGACAAAAAAACAGAAAATGAAGCGCAAAGCGTGTTCTGCGCTCCATTCGTCGACATCAAACGGACACTGAAACGAATACCGTTTACAACTGATATTGCAACTAACAATACGTTACAACTCTACTACTCTATTATTCTTACTCAGCCTGTAGCACGACCACAAACCCGCCCCCAGAGTTACACTGGAAGGGAAAAGAGCGCGTCCGAACGTCCGCCGTTCCCCGGCGTGACAACACCCCTCCCGCAGACCTCTCATAGATGACCATGATGAGCGTGCAGATGAGTAGCGCAAACAAACAACCCTTCGCACAGTACCCCCAACCCCCATTCCGCTCGCCTATATTCCAACCAGTCTGTTGTTGGCGGGCGATTTGATTTGGCGTGGCTCTGTGGCCGGTGTCCTAACATTCAGCAGTCCGACTGAGCGTGTCTCGTGTTCAGCGAATATGAATGTTGTCGCATAGCCGCATCTCGGCGGCATGGCCAGTGGAGTCTTCGTCCGTAGACTTTGGTGGGACGATATTGCTGTCCGCGAACTTCTGCGTTCTGCGATCACCCCTCCGTACGCCCATAGCAGAAAGCAGGACAAAAGGAATCTAGACGAAAAGCGTACAGGGGCGGTGCAGACAGAGCAACACGGACAGACCTACGCCAATACAGACGCGGACGGCTTGAACTCCGAGAAAGCACCGAAACTGACCGCTCTGTTGGGCTTTTGTTTCGATATAATAATAATGATATTATTAATAATAATGATATTAATAATAACGACGCCTCGTTTTTTATCCAATGTCGTATGTAATAACAATAAGCAAGCAAGGTGGAAGTGAGGATCATTTTTAGAAGTTACATAAATATATAATTGCTATATATAAATAAATTTGATTGTTTTAGTCCGATAAATGAGACGTGCAAGTATTGTCATTGTGAAGTTTTCTTAGGGGCGGCCACTTTTCCGGAAGTACGTAGATAGAATGGTCCCAAGAGGTCGTACGGATTTTGTATATTCGCATAAAACGGGTTTTTGTTATTGCTCTTTCTCTTTATTTAGCTACGGCGTTTGTAAGTGGCACAAACGTCTGCACAGCAATATGTATTGAGTTATTG
Organism: Tropilaelaps mercedesae; assembly: GCA_002081605.1. Taxonomy (NCBI): domain Eukaryota; kingdom Metazoa; phylum Arthropoda; class Arachnida; order Mesostigmata; family Laelapidae; genus Tropilaelaps; species Tropilaelaps mercedesae. The sequence continues at coordinate 6,570 of MNPL01003940.1, read as the reverse complement.
AATTATTCGCCGAGTTCGTATTCGACGTCATGGTGCGACCTATGTCAACGCCTACACTGCATATAAGCTTTGTTTTCTATATTGCTAGGTACAACGATTAAATGAACTAGCGTCCTTAAATATTGTATTACCGATTTTAGTTATAGTGTTTTACTTCTAAATAAATGCATAGAATGCTGGAGTATGTTGTCGCTCTGTTGTAATAAAATATCATAACGAGACGGGACCTAGGACTTCAATTGCAATCAAGCAGGAATAATATCAAAGAACGCGCATGCTCAGTTATGACCTAGCAAGTGCAACCTTAAGTGCAAGCAGTCGAAAGGATGTTTCAAGAAAGATGGTTGTCTTTAATAAGCTTCATAAGGTTAGGAAATCATAACCGAATTACTTCTCCAAATGGAACAAAGCTGCTCCATAGTTATGATAATTTGGGAGGCTCGTATGGCAGATCTTCAGTACTCGTGGTCACGACGTAAAGCCCACAAGATGGCTAAGAAGTAGGAGGTAAACTATGTTCTAAAACATGGCGCAGCCAACTATTGAGAATACATCTTCATAACCCGGGGTCGGCACCTAACAATCGCATGGTTTGGAGGAAGCTCTTGAAGCAGTTGCCTAACTTAGCGCAGATAGAAAATGATACGTTTAAGCATGACTTAGTGATAACAAATATCTTTGTATATGTTCCACGTTTGCTGATACAGAATATCTGCTCAGCATTGAAATCGCCAGTCAACCCTGAAACTGACTTTTAGCTGCATTGAGAGACAATCTACATACACACGTCCGACTGATGATATGGACTTTCGTAATCGTTTATTAATATAAATATTGCCTCTTATTGACACACATAAGCATAGCATTTTTTTCTATTCTCAACAGTTTGAATAAGTCAGCTGCTTGAATAATTATACTGCGTTCATATGCGCCCATCGAAGCAAGCTTTTCTGAATGCAACCATGATATCGTCAGAAGGGCTCACAAATAGATTAGCTTACTTATATTCTCCAGTCTTGACTTCATTGACTACCGAAGGCTCAAGATCAACAAAGCCGGCTCGGGGTATGTATCGGCCTCCTCATGTGACTGAAAAAAACGTCGTTGACGGCACACTCGAATCCTGATGGTACACTCCAGACTGAGTGTACCATCAGGATTAATGCTATGGTCAAGGCAATAGAGCTCCCAGCAGGCGGCTCCCATTTGGACGCCAGCTTGGCCGATATGAATGTTCATGATTTCTCTCATATTGGATGGCTACGGTGCAACTGTGTTGGAAGACGAAAAGCACGAGATATGACATTTTAAATTGTCCCTTATTTTTTATTAAAGGTTTGCTCATTTGCAATGACGATATTGTTAAATTACCATGATTTAAACAAATGTATATATATATATATATATATTATTTACATTGTAGCACAGATACAATTTGGTATAAAATTATAATAATCAGCATTACTAATCTTCGCAATGTCTGATATGTGTACCGCGGAAGCCTGGCCGCTTTTTTTTAACGCTTCTTCTTAAAACAAAGGTGTTTCTCGAGTTTCTAGTATTGGTAAAGGAAAAACAACACTGATATCTTGGGCACTACTCTGTGAATTGTGGGAACACCAGACTACACACTGCACGGAATGGTCATGGCATGGTCACCACAGCCAAGGGAACGGGCTTGGAATAAACGGCGGGGAAGGAAGACCCTGTTAAGCTTAACTCTCGTCTGACCTTATGAAGAGACATAGGAAATGTAGCATAAGTGGGAGATCCGTCATCAATGAAATAGCACTACTCCTATTGTTTCTTTACTGAATCAAATAAACATGGTCATACCATGTTTTGGAAAAAATACAATTGTTTGTGCGATTTATATTGAGGACATAGTCAAATGAGGAGTTTCACTGGGGCGATAAATCTGTCAAAAAATAACACAGGTGCTATAAGGCCAGTTCAGCGAGAACAGAAATTTCGCCTAGAGCAAAAGGGTAAATTCTGGTATAATCTTAGCTTTCAATATAAGTGAAGACCGTGAGAGCGTGAACCTCCAATCCTTTTGTCTTTAGGAATTTTGAGCAACAGGTATTAGAAGAGTTACCACAGGGATAACTGGCTTGTGGCGACCATGCGATCATAGAGACGTCGCCTTTTAATCCTTTGATATCAGCTCTTCTGACCATTGCGAAAAAGAATACACCGAATGTTAGATTGTTCATTTGCTAATAAGAAACGTGAGCTGGGTTTAGGCTGTCGTGAGACAGGAATTACGTCTGTTGATGAGATAAGGAAACGAATGTTTGAGTTTTACTCTACCGTTCGTGCTTGTTGTGGTAATGCTAATCCTGCTTGGTACGAAAGGAACCGTAGGTTTGGATAATTGGTTTTGTGTTAGTGATTGGAAAATCAGGAGCACCAAACTTCCATCTAATGGATTATGACTGAAAGTCTCTAAATCAAAATCCAATCCAGAGTCTATAATACCAGTGCGTAAAATGAATATTGTTTATCCTTTAGTTGTGTGAGTGCATAACTATGAGGCAAATTGAAATGAAGTAGTATCTTCATATCGGTTTTCGATCCTAACACATTCCTTGCACAAGACAATCTGCAAATGACTTTTATTAATCGAAGTGTTGTAATTAGTAAAGCAGTTACCATACTGTGACTAATGAGGGTTACTTTTGTATTGATTTTCTGCTGTTAGCATTGGCGCCATCTCTAGCTGTAACAGAACGCCTACGGCATCCCTTTGTGTACACCGCTATTGCAGGTGTTTCGTTATGAACTAAACTGGCATCGATTCTACATGTTGTGTAGCAAGCTCTGTTACACCAGCCCGATTAGCGTCAAACACCGTCATTATGGGGGCGGCAGTAACTACTTTGTCCCCCTTATGGTACTCGCACTGCGTAACACAGTGCTACCTACCGAGGTCTCTATTACAGCGTTGGACGCCTCCTCGCGACGACCGCTGGTAACAGGTACCGCGGACAGCCACATGCAGGCCTTCTCGAAGACTCGATGAGGCCATGCCTCCAGATACTCTACACTCCGTGTACGGTCAAGAGCCAACCCACCAAAGTCCGCCCAGATTACGCAAGCAATCGCGGTCAATCGGCGGGCCCAGGTTGATATTGTGTTTATTGTCCGCAGAACGGACCCATCTTGCCTTCCGCGTTGCTCAGTCTGAAATGCTGAGCTTGCTGCAATCAGTGTTCGTCTAAATCGGGTTTCACCCGATGTATGGACATATATCGCCAAACAAGCTTTTTTGAAAGAGGCCAAGGTCTAACTCTCTCTCATATGGTTACCCAACAATATATATGTCAGGGTGCTAATTGTGATCAGAACAGAGAAGTTTTCGCAGGTCTGCGTTTTCATCAGTCGAAGGAGCATAGAGCCGAGTTCAACCAAAACAGACCGCGGCGTAGAAAAAGAGACGGGCTTTTCCCTTCTTGAAAGATATTTCCCTACTTGTCTTGAGGTGAAATCATTTGCGAATGTGTCGTCTCTGAAGACATCAACATTCGTCCTGCAGGTAAGATCGAAAAACGATTGTTTGATTCGCTAAAAAGTCAGTACTGGAAGAAGTCGTAGAAGAGCCTACTTAAAAGCAGATTGCAGATTTCGCTTGGTGCGTCTGGTTTTCTGACCGATCTGCGTTTCCAGAGATGCCATGAAAAAAACCGGCCAACAGCTGGGACCGACAGGGCATAGCCGCTTAATACGCTGCTCTTTGACAGATTTTTGCTTCGCTTAGTAATATCTTGCTGAGTTCCAATCCTGGGGCAATTATGCGTTTCCAAATGAACAGTTATTTAATTTAGTTACCGGACAGCTCAAGTGTTATGGAGTCAGCCACTATCAGTGTCAAATGCAAATAGTGAAAATCGAAAAGGCGTCACTCAACATGTGCATGCTCGGTAACTCAGGTTAATTGGACAATGTCGAGGACACGATACTTCAGTATGCGTTTTTATAGGAATAAAGGGACAGAAGGTCGGCAGTTCTTCAAGGGGTGCAAATTTTCTTGAGGAGGGCAGTGTAATATATGACACGGACGGCTAAAACAAAAAGAGGAAACCGCTAGTGGACCCTAGTGACTTTTGTCTGCATTGAAAGACAAACAGATGTGCTATTCTAGTAAACCCAAGGATTAATCTACATGCACTCGTCTCGCTAATGATGCAACTTTATAAAACAACGGCGACGTCTATAAATATATAAATCCTTTACTAAAAGTGGTTATAATTTATTTAAGACTTCGTATACTGAGAATAAACAGTGGGTCAGAATATGCATATAAATGTATTTCTATCTGTGCAAAGTTCAGCCGAGAGGTTTATTCTCGTTGCTTTTTGTTATAAAGATATAGAGTTTAAGATATGAAATTTTTGTAATGTCTAAATTCTAAAATTCAGCCTCCTCGTCATCACCGGCATCGCCTGATTCCATTGCGACCTCTTCATAATCTTTTTCCAGTGCGGCGAGATCCTCGCGGGCTTCAGAGAATTCTCCCTCTTCCATACCTTCGCCAACGTACCAATGCACAAACGCCCTTTTTTGGTACATTAGATCGTATTTATGGTTAAGGCGGGACCAAGCTTCCGCAATGGCGGTTGTGTTGGAAAGCATAGTGACGGCACGGGGCACCCGGGCGAGATCGCCTCCAGGAATTACCGAGGGTGGTTCGTAGTTAATGCCCACCTTAAAACCTGTGGGACACCAATCGACGAACTGAATTGTTCGCTTTTGCTTGATGGCTGCAATGGTTGCGTTGACGTCCTTCGGTACCACATCGCCACGATACAAGAGGCAACATGCCATATACTTGCCACTGCGTGGGTCGCATACGACCAACTGGTTCTGTGGCTCGAAGCAAGCATTCGTTATTTCTAGTACGTTATGCTGTTCATGATGTGCCTTTTCAGAAGAGATGATTGGTGCGTAGGTGACTAGTGGAAAATGAATGCGCGGATAGGGGACAAGATTCGTCTGAAACTCGTTGAGGTCGACGTTGAGAGCCCCAGAGAAACGAAGAGAAGCAGTGATAGCCGACACAGCTTGGCTGATTAATCGATTGAGGTTTTGGTATGCTGGGCGCTCGACTCCAAGATTCCGTCGGCAGATCTGGTAGATCGCCTCGTTGTCCATCATAAACACGCAATCAACGTGCTCAAGAGTAGCATGTGTAGTTAAAACAGAGTTGTATGGCTCAACAACAGCCGTAGACACCTGAGGAGCTGGATAAATCGCAAATCCGAGTCGACATTTCTTACCAAAGTCCTGGGCAATGTTCTCCATAAGAAGAGAGGTAAATCCAGAACCTGTTCCTCCTCCAAAGGAGTGGAATATGAGGAAGCCTTGAAGGCCATCGCATTGATCAACCATTTTGCGGATTCTGTCCAACGTTGGTTGAATTACCTCCTTCCCTATCGTGTAGTGACCACGTGCGTAGTTGTTCGCTGCATCCTCTTTACCTGTGATCAACATCTCTGGGTGAAACAGCTGCCTACAAATCAGAAACAAAAAATTAATGCTCTTAACTTCTTTCGCCTCTTTGTAATTAAATTACTGAATGTACACAATTATATATAACGCTAGGGCCATGTATGTTTGACGAGAAAATAGTCTATTTAAATTTCGTTACGGTCGGGTTTAACTGGCAGAAATACGGGTGTCGCGTAGAACACTTTGTTCCCGTGGCCGCGAGACAGTATTGGTAAGCAGGACTAAAAACCATTTAATACTTAGAACATGCCCCCAGTCCCTGGCGAAAAAAGAAGCAAACATTTTCCATAAACTACTTACTTAAGCTTCATTTTACATTTGTTACCTCGAAATAAAATAAACGAGGTAGCAATAAGTAAATAAGCTAAGTACAAACTGCTTGGTTTTGTGAACATCAATCGTACACGTAAAGACTTTTCTAATGATTTAAGAGATATTATCATTAGTAAAGGCTTAAAATTATATAAAAGTTGCCTGCTATTGTCACTGATAAGCATAGCATTTTTTCCTATTTTCAGCAGTTTGAGTAAGTAAACTTGTCTGGACGACTAAACTGTTCGTGCGTACCCGTCAAAACGCCTTATAAATGCAACCATATTATCTTTACAAGAGCTCACAAGTGAATTAACTCACCTGTATGCTCCAGTTTTGACCTCATCGACTACCGAGGGCTCAAGATCAACAAAGACTGCTCGGGGTACATATCGGCCTCCGCCTGTGGCTGAAAAAAACGTATCGAAACCCTGATCTTTTGACGACACACTCGAAGTATTCTCCAGATTGAGTGTACCATCAGGATTAATGCTATGCTCAAGGCAATAGAGCTCCCAGCAGGCGGCTCCCATTTGGACGCCAGCTTGGCCGATATGAATGTTGATGATTTCCCGCATACTTGATGGTTACGGTGTAACTGTGTTGGAAGACGAAAAACACGAGATATGAGATTGTAGATTGTCCCTCACTTTCTATTAAAGGTTTGCTCATTTGCAATGACAATATTGTTAAATTACTATAATTTAAACAAATGTATATATATATATATATATATATATATATATA